>CABHPP010107027.1:0-20422 GCA_902168425.1 Peromyscus attwateri
TTTCGAACGATTAATGACAATACATATGGGAGTAAGGGGCTGGACAGAAAGGGTCTCATGAGCCTAGGCAAGTTGAAAGAAATCAAGAATTTTTATATTGGGCCCAACATTTGGATATGATTTATGATTTTAAAAAAGGTTTCTAACCTAAAAATCCTCTGAATTACCAATACCCAGAAAACTGGGTCAAGACTATCTGGCCTGGATCTCTAAAAATTAGTTTTGAGAATATAACTTCAAAGTTTATGAGACTAAAAACACATAACATATTTACTAACTACTAATGACAAAGTTCTGTACATTGGGTACTCACATAATGTGGAGGAGATTTTGGTTTTTTACTTTTAAATGGGACTTGTATATTATATAAAAGAAACAGTGCACAGAAGTGAAGAATAATAGACATGATGAAACTCTCCCTTTTGGAAATAACTATGAATATAAGTGGTCTCTTCTTGCATGGGCCCATTAAGGAAAGAGCTTTCAGACTGGCTGTCTCAAAACAATGTAAGTTGTGATTTACCATCCTCGTGTGTAAAGTGAGAACGGCCCTAACTTCTGTGTGCTGTATGTGCTGTAGACATCCAGCACTATTTCTACAGAAAGATGTTGTTAACGCATGCTCTGTAAACACTACCCATACATAAATCTTCTAATGGTTTGGAAAAATATTTACCAGTAATGGCTGACATTTTGTCCTAGGTGAACAATGGCCTGTTTCACAAATGATGTTCACCTCAAAAGGAAACACTTGAACCATACCAACATTTAAGAGCTTTCATTTATCAGATAAAATAGGATCAAAGTTGATTTTTTTCATCCCAAGAACTTGTACCAATTAGCCTAACAACTTTCAACCCAGAGCTTACAAAACTCTTAGTAGATGGGAAGACAGAAAGGGAATGCATTCTCTACATGCTAAGCTGAACCAAGAGAGGAACCTCCCAGGAAATGCAAATGTCTCCCAAGCATTCTACGTTACTGATAAACTGGACTGCTTCATTAAGTACATGTTTGTTTTCACTCCAGATGGCTCACTTACTGACTAATTTCTTTTACGGTAGGAAACAATGTTAAATTCACAGTTCACTGAAACTCTCCCACCAAGCAACAATGTCTCACTCATTTCAAGGCTCACCAATGACCGGAAGAGGTCTGATACTTAACATGATAAATGAAGAGAGAGAAAAAAAAAACATGGTAATTGAATTGTAAATTGCAAACCTTACTTGAACTACCCATGTACAGGTATTGCACAACCAGAACTTAGGTGTGTGCATCAAATGCTAAATCTAAGACATCAAAAGCCTCCCCACATTCACCAGAGAAAGCAAACAACAGAGAAGAGGAAGGAAGATGGAAAGAGAGGGGAAGGGAGTGAGGGATGGGGGTGAGGGATAGGGGCAAAGCCAGAATAAACCAGTATGAGAAACAAACACAGCCTTTTTTCATTGCTGTTTGAAACAAGAGCATATAAAATGAAATCTGGAGCCAGGGGGCAAACGTTCA
Source organism: Peromyscus attwateri (assembly GCA_902168425.1). NCBI lineage: Eukaryota > Metazoa > Chordata > Mammalia > Rodentia > Cricetidae > Peromyscus > Peromyscus attwateri. Next base: position 1,510 of record CABHPP010107027.1, read on the forward strand.
AAATCAAACGCCTTTGCGGTAATGACAAGGTAAACATGAGTGGATTATTTAACTTTACACGGAGTCTTTTCACAAGTAAACTCTCACAGGAGACTTGAAAAGACTAAATTTCTAAAATGCAGCAGCAGGCTCTGTGTGTGATGCTATTGGCTTTATTTTTGGTTGTTGTTTGTTTGCCTGACCCGCGCCCCCCCAAAAACAAACAAACAAACAAACAAAAAAAACCTTAAATCCAGTAATTAATATTGAATCTAGTGGCATGTATAAGTGACATAATGAGTTCGATGTGGTGCACGCCCTGGCCTGAAGAATGCCAACAACACACTGAACAGTTTCATTTCACTTGCTGTGGTCAGGCAAAACTAGAAGGGTCAGGAATCAAAGCAACAGCTCAAAACTGGAACTGTCACAATATGCAAAGCAGCTAAGATGCATACACATTGGTTAACAGCATGATTATAAGTGAAATTCACATTGAGGAGACTAATATCCCACTACATATTAAACTTTTGATGTTGGCGGTAAAAAGAAACCTTATATTAGCATATGTATTTTGTTTTTGGACCCCAGAGAACAAGGAGATTTATTTATAAAATCTCTATTCATTTCAATAAATTATGCATGAATTTTAATCAGTTAGCAAATGAACAAGTAATTGTTTTGCAGCAATGCTAATATTCTTCATAACTTAATATGCTACTAGACCCAGAGGTGTGGTGCAAATAAATCCCAAATGTACACTAGGTATCAAGTGAAGCATGCAATCCTCAAAATACAAGATAAACTTTGCCAACGTTCCCAATTAACTTTCCATTAATGACTTACATTCATTATTCTGGAGCCAAGCTATGATGAGAAAATCCCAATTATATATTCAGCCTGCTTTACTTAATATTTGAAATAATGTTTAAATGTCTTGAAATCAAGTAAGCCACTATGAAAGAATATTCCCACCCAATTATTCCTATTATAATGGTTTTTTAAAATGTGTCGGTTATCAAAATCCAGTCAATCAATAAAATGCAAACTCGGAAATAAAAGCCAGAAAATGTCAGTAACAGAGTAAATGCCAAGGCTAAAGACACTTTCATGTCCATCTTTTGAAAAAGATAAATTAAGTTTGTCTCAATCCTATCTTTTCCCCCATTGTTTTATTTTATTTTTTTATTTTTGTCAGAGAAAATAGCATCCAAAGGAGCCCTAAGTGAGCATTCCCACTATAAAAGCTGCTGGGGCATCATATTAGTGCCCTCTGACCACTCTGACAAACAACCACAAACTTGAAGTACTTATTGAAACTCAGCCTCTAACAGGTCTTGAAACCAGACAATTGAAATTAGTACGAGTAGACAGGAGCGAATCAGGATGTTGAATGTCTCCCAAGTGTCTAGATACAGCTTGGTTCCTTGTTTCTTCCATCTTCTGGGAGCAGCTGGAAGTATGATCCTTTAACCACATTCTTGCAGTTGCTGCTCTGTTGGGATGCGATCCTCACTTATTTCTGCTCTGCCCAAAGTCAAATCTCCCTCTGCTGTCCACTAGTGTAGACAGGTTGGATTTTCATGAGGAGCCACTGGCACTTAGGTTTTGCCCATTGCTAACTTCCGAGAGCCAAGAAGCACACAGACATGATTTCTAGCAGTATGGAACAGGAATGACAGAGCTGCTTGTGCTGGCCTGAATTCCATCACTCACTTCCCCACTTATCGACAGAGCAGTGGCTTACAATCTCAATAGTGCAAGGTTAACCGTTTACTCAAACAGGCTAGTTCAGTGCCAAGGAGAGACAGAGCAATGAACATTCACGCATACAGCTTCCACAATCCCAGGCAAGTGAACAGAGGATGTTTTCTGGAAAGAATTTTTCAACATACATAAAAGAGGGAAAAATGTATTGAAAAAACAAAGGAATTTATTCACATCTATAACTTTATTATAAGGGGTTTAGAATCATTTCTAGAAGAACAACACTTGAACATGAACCATGGTCAGTTATAGTAGGTCTACTCAACAGTAGTGCATTGAGAATGGAAAATGAAAATATGAAAAAAGTTACTATTCTGGCTAGTTTTATGTCAACTTGACACAAGCTAAAGTCATTTGAAAGGAAGGGAGCCTCAATAGAGAGGATGCCTCCTCGTGACCCAACTATAGAGCATTTTCTTAATTAGTGATTGATGGGAGAGGCCCCAATCCATTGTGGATAGTGCCATCCCTGGGCTGGTGGTTCTGGGTTCTACAAGGAGCAGGCTGAGCAAGCCATGAGGAGCAAGCCAGTGAGCAGCATTCCTCTGGGGCCTCTGCATCAGCTCCTGCCTTCAGGTTCCTGGCCTGCTTGAGATCTTGTCCTGACTTCCTCCAGTGATGAACAGTGGCATGGAAATATTGAAACAAATAAACCCTTTCCTAGGAGGTGTATTCTGATCATGGTGTTTCATCGTGGCAATAATAACACGAACTGAGACAGTTACTTTTCAGGAACTAGAGATATATTTCAGCATGCTTATCTCGCATGCATGATGCCCTGGATAAATCCCCCAGTATCACATGAATCCAGGCATGGTGGTGTGTGCATTTAATCCCAATATTTGGGACACAGCGGCAAGAGGACCAGGGGTTCAAAGTTAACCTTAGCTAACTGCTGACTGAGTTTTGAGTCACAAAGGCTTTCTCCTGCATACACATGATCACATGCATACAGAGAGAAAATGGAGAGGAAGAGAGGTAGAGCGAAGTTACTAGTTTTCCTTTTGAAATGGAACTATTTTTCAACTAAGAGGAAAAACTAACAGGTATCATCAGGTGAACTGGGTTCAGTGAAACCCACATGGTTTAGCTTTCCCTTCTTTTCTGTAATGCAATTAAGAATTGTAATTGGTCTACAAAACTTTCTCTTCCTTCTATTTATAGCACTTCTTACGCTCAGGCAAAACCTTTAATACCGTTGTTACCAGTGACCAGCCAGCTAGCCAAGCCCCTAGGAAGAAACTTTCATGTCCCCACAAGAAAAACGATTTTTACACTTTACATGTTCTGTGAAGAAAATGTACACTGGACTTCAGTGTAGGAATCCACATGAAGACATGGGGATTTCTGTTTTATTAAGCTTGTTTTCTGAGGCTGAAATTATGCCCTCAGAAAGTAACATACACTACTTCCTACTCTGAACCAGATAGCTGGCCAATTGTTCTGACATTGATACACAGCACCGACAAAATGTTACTACTTAATTAAAGGAGTTAGTTGACTGGAACAAAAGAACACTTTCTCAGCAATTGTTTAGTGACCAAGTGGCAACCCATGATTTATCCAGCTTGTAAAAAAAAAAAAAGAAAAAGAAAAAGAAAAAAAAAGCCACAATTGCAGAACTAAACAATAATTCCTTTTTATCTTTAAACAATAATTCCTTTTTATCTTTAAGTCAAAGCTGACCAATTAAAATGTTTTTTTTTTTGGTTTTTGGTGGGGTTTTTTTGTTTGTTTGTTTTTGTTTTTCAAGACAAGGCTTCTCTGTGTAGTCCTAGCTGTCCTGAATTCCTGTTGTAAACTAGGCTGGACCATGAACTCACAGAGATCCTCCTGCCTCTGACTCCTGAGTGCTGGGATTAAAGGTGTGTGTAGCAACCACCACCACCCAGGAAAATGTTTTTTTTTAAAGGTATTTTCATAGAACAATTTTCTGTGATATAATCCTTAATGTGAATATATACTATGAATCAGGACAGGTATAACATAATTATACTAGTACCAGAGAGTGTATTTGTGTGTGTGTATTAAATTATTATATATGTGATATAATAATTGATATAATATGTCCTATATAGTATATTATATAATATATTATATAATATTATATTATGATGATTTATTGTGGTATATCACACATATATCATTTATAATATCTCACATACACACACACACACACACACATATAAATGTAGTTAAGCTTAGAAGGAAATTCTTAGGCTAAATCTGCACTCTCCATATTACGGAGTGTCTCTCCATCTCAATTCACAGTGTGATGTGTATTCATACTCTGAAGGATCAGGTATTTCATCTCCATGCTGCAGCTCTCTCCTGAAGCCTGAAGTGCTAAAAATAAGAAGAATCACTTTGGTGATGAAACTGTCAATTTTGCATACTGGATTTTACATCCTATGCATTACCATGGTGTTTTAGTCACTGAGATTTGAAAACATTGCTGCAATCCCTTTAATACCTCCCTGAAATAAAAAGGTACAGAGCAGTGGGGTCTTTTAGAGCTGTCAGCAAAAACGAGAAGCAAAGTTCATATCTAGGGTATAGGTAAAAATGAAGGAATTTTTATTTTTTATTACACTGTGGCATAAATGTGAATTTGTATCTCATTTTGTCCCTAAAATACCTGTTTACAACCTATGCAATGAATTGGCTCGGAATTTTGAATTATTATAATAGTTTTAAGTTTTACTAAATATTTTTCAACCTTATAATCTGCATGGCAATCAACCCCACACGTTATTATAAAATTACAGATGCTTTTGAATGAGTCATATGGTAATAAATACAGAAGACTTCTCTTATCACGGTTTAATTCCTCATTTTAGCTTTGTCAGAGCTCAAACTGCTCACAGCACTTCAAGGAAAAGAACATCCAGGTGGTTCCAGGAATAACAATCAACTTGGTAGTAAAAGTAGAAAAGCCATCAACTCCAAGCTGAGTTCCCTGTAAGTCTGGAGACATAAACAGGCCACCAGATCACAATCCCATCAGTCACCTTTATGAGGGAGAAGAAGAAAATATATGGTAGGAAGAAGGAGGGGAACTGCTGCAATTTCAATAAATGTCCCAGTAGCATGTTCAATACACCTAGCGTACACAGAACAGTCTTACACTCCTTTTTCCATTGGGGAAAAAGATATGGAGTACAAAAGTGTTGTTTATATTCACTTTGCATTGATACATATTAAAACATAATGGCAGAATCCATTAAATTTGTTTTCATTTTTACAATAACATTATGATCTCTCTACTGTGTTATGTACACACATACATTTATACCTACACATACATGTGATGTGTGTGTGTGTGTGTGTGTGTAAAATCAAGAAAAACATTATTGGTGGACATTCTGAATATTTACCATGTTAAAAACATAAAAGAAATCCCATAAGCCGGAATCTCAAAGCTGTGGGGTTTTAATAAATTCTATGACAATTGTAACCAAGCACGCTGTTTGCCAACTTGTTCCTGGGTCTAAACACTACACAGTGTTGAACCACTGTGCTAAAACATGTGTGAAGTATATGTTCATGATAAATACATCATTTGTGCTCATTCCAAATTGATTTAAAATGATGTATGAGGTATTCGTGCTAATGGAGCCTTGCACGAGTGCTTTCCACCCCCATCCTCCCAGTATAATGACTCAGATTGCCAATGGAATCAGGAGATACTGCTGACAGTGGTGACCCTGAGTTCCAGAAAGGCATGTCTTACTTGCCCCTGGTTACTCAGACATGTGATCATTAGACTCTCATTTTTACATAACTTAGGAGGGTACAACCTACATTCCTCATGGGAAAAGAGGACACAGTTATACTCTTCTAATGCAACAAATGGCGGACTTTAATTTTTTATGAGAAATAATCTTAATGACATAGTAAAGCCAACTAAATAAGACCATTATCTAAGAGAAACATGCATACTGTCTCCCTAAGAGAACAGACTTTATAGAAATACTAGTAACTCTAGAGCAGTCAAAAATGTAAGTGCATTTCCATTTCAAAAACCATAAATCAATTAACTAGAAAAATTACATAGTGGGAGAAACTGTATTGTTGGTTTAATGAGTCCAACATAATTTTGGGAAAACTTTCATCACATATAAATTTCATCACACATAAAATCATCACAAAGAAGAAATGAACAAAAGCAACTGTAAAACATTTTCTCCAGTTGAGAATCCATAATGACGGTAACAGTCATAGTAAAGCATGATTTATGCATTCCATTGTTTTGTTTTTAAGTGTTGTGGTTTAACGTTGGATATTGTTCCTAGTGAGAAGTGAATAGAGCTGCGAGGGCCATTGAGTCAAGGGAAGCTGTTCCTAATGACAGCTACTTAGGTGTTCGGAGTAATGATCAGAGACGAGGTGACAGACTCCTATGCACTTGTACTTAGAAGTTCTCAAGAGGGAGGAAAGGGTGTAACAGTGACCTGGAGAGGGTACAAATAGGAGAGTGAAGACCACTGTCACAAAATTACAGCTCTGTGTGATGGCAATGTAATAACTGATCTAATCATTGCTATAGTGTGAATGTGGTGTGTTTACTAGGGATTCATACGTTGAAGGTGTGGCCTCGGCATGGTAATGTGAGTGAGGCTATGGGACACTGAAGAGACAGATGGCATCTACTGGAACATTCTTTAGTCGAGGAGGACACTGTTCCTGTAAGTGACATCTCCAGGAACTCTTGAGTTCTTTCACATGTAAGACCAGAAATAGACATACACATGCGTGCATGCATGCGCGCACACACTATGGTGTCTCCTCAGAGGATACGTGGAGAATTTTCTTACTAAATCTAGAGCATGTTGCTTTGACATTCTGTTGAGCATCCCAAACTATGAACTAAACTAGACTCTTTTCTTTACAGGGACTAAGCTTCCAGTAGGTCATCAAAGCAATGGGAAACTGTCACCATCCTCCAATTCTATGAATACTTCTCTAGAGGCCAAAACCTATGTTCTCAATAGTCAGGATGCCATCGAAAGTAAAATCCCTAGACACAGTTGTATAATTAAATGGAATCAGGAGGTATACAGGAATAATTATACACTACTGGATAAAGTAACATTTTTGTTGACATTTTAAAGATGTTTAATCATGTGAAAAGCTACCAGATCAAGGACATTTTACACTAATGTGACAAGTCAGCCAGCCTGAGACCTTTTATTTTCAGTTCCTTCATCAACCCCCGACGTCAACATCATAACGGGATGCCGATGTTTAAAGAACTAAAATAGTACAAACAATGGGAAGTTCTATGATCCATAAAAGAACTTCTAGTGAAAGAAAAGCTTTCTAGAATGCATACTTAAAGCTGAAGAGTATACTATCCCTTCACACCAGGCATTCCCAAGTAAGACAAAAACTCAAGTCTGCTTTGAGGGATATCCTGGATTTAAAAATATGGGCTGGAAGTGGCTCCTAATCCAGAATAGTCATATTTTCTTTAAACCCCCAAGTTCCATATCACGTTGAAAATTTTATCTCCACCAACTGAAGGTTAAAATAGTTCATAACAAGGAACAGTATGTTAATATTTTCATGGGCACTGAAGAAACATATATAGAACCTCCATCGATGGATATAAAACAAGTCATAACTGAGAAAGGAAGCCTACTATTGACGTAGTATGAAGAGGAGACTAGAGTGTGTTTCCTTGGAATCTTTCTTTTTGCATTTTCATACAATGGCACTCACATTTGATGAAGGTCAAGAGTTTCTATACTATAACTGAAGGACACCATTTCCCAATCCAAAGTCCCAGGCTTTTCAGTTTTTGAAGCATACATCACTGTGTCTGTGTTCTGCGTTTGAGAGATGACGTTAACATTGAACATGTTAGAACAGCCAGCTCACAAATCAGTCATGGGAGAACACATGTAAGATTACCAGAAAGCCCGATAGTTTGCTCCACAGTACTAATTGGTGCCGGGAACTTTCTAGACTGCTCTCAAAAGTTACTTTTTCAAATATACAAGAAAACCACATTAAAGTGATAAATCTCTTTATTTTATTTTCCTCTGAATAAAATCACATGTTGCTTTGGTGGTAAAAATATTAGCAACCATAATGGTGCTTTCAGGGTCCCAGCTAAGAGATGTTCAAATTACAAGAAGAATGTACCGGGGTGTGGGAAGTATGCTAGATTTTGTGTTTATTCCATTATTAAAAACAACACATAAAAAATGAAACAGAGGCATTCAATAGAATCATCACTAGAGCGTGATAGCACCCCTCAAATACTCATTTAGTTCTGCAATTAGGAAGCTGGGAATGTTCCAACCCTCGAACTTTCAGAGAACTCAATCCTGCCTCAAGTACAGCCTAGACAAGTCATGGAAAGCGACTTCTGAGGCGTCTCACAAAGGGCCAAGCATCTCGCCCTCTGACCGCTGGAGCCTGGAATACTTCTTGGGGCTCTAAGACTAAGTATGTTACATTTACAATTAACTGGAAAAGATATCACAGCCTAAGTGCCAGGAATGTGCACACAGAAGTTGCCAGATGTTTCTGATCTGCAGGAGTCTAAATCATTTTAAGCTGTTCATTCTAAGACTTCTCAGCAAAGGGCCAAAGTGTCAAGGCTCACAGAAAGAGCATCCCCTGGGGACTTCCAAATTTCTGCCACACAGAAATTGTGTCACATTACAGAATGAGTAGATTATACCAACAAAGTTTGTGACATTTTAATGTACACCATTGGAGGGGGGGGGGGGTTGTGAAAACAAGTCTGTCAAAGGGGAATATAATATGATAATGGGAGTCTATAATATTATTTTAAAAAAGAAATAACAAACAAGAGAATCTGAGGTTTTGATTTCAAATAACCACACCTTGTTGAACACAACCAACGAGGTTTTTACAAGACAGGGTTTCTCTGTGTAACAGCCTTGGCTGTCCTGGAGCTGGCTCTGTAGACCAGGCTGGCCTGGAACTCAGAGATTCACCTGCCTCTGCCTGCCAAGTGCTGGGATTAAAGGTGTGCACCACCACTATCCAGCATGAGGAGAGAGCTTTTGAACATTAATAGTAAATTTATTTTAAAACAAAATTAAGGATAAGTTGGACATATATTCTTATTTATTAAGTAATATGACTCTCGAAAGAGGATGAGTTCACTTTTTCCACCATCAGGGAAGTTCTAAAATAAAAGAACTCCATCACGAGAAATAATCCTAGGTTCAGAATTTTCATAAACTGAGTTTGTACTACTTTCTGCCTAGACTATAGCAGAGATCGCATGGCTTCCAGGAATGTAGGCCCAGTGAGATTCTATCCGTGCACATGAGTGTACATGAGTGTGCATGCGTGTGCATGAGTGCAGGAGTATGTTTGTGCTTCTGTTAGGTCATCAGGAACACGTATAGCAGTCGCTATAGTCACTAAAATGCCTGCCACTTGATTAGAGAAGATATGACAAAGTTCCTGTTCCTTTACGGAGAATAAGGAATGGAAAAGTGGTAGATCTTAGATACATGCAATGCTACTTGCGCGGACAATACAAACTTAAGAACAATACCTAAATAACTTATAATAAGTATAGAGTTTATAAAGCAATAAAATAAAAAATTTTAAAAAAAAAGAGCAACTGAATTGGGGGGGGTAAAAAAGGCTTATTCACCATTCACATTTATCAAATCTTGCTATAAGAAGTGATTTTTTAATACCTGTCCATAAGTTTGGATGACTCTTGTAGAATTTTATGTAATCATGATGAAAGTGATGTGATAACTGTTCTAAGACCTGGGTCACACTTGGGTCCTTAGGCACATGAACCAAGTCTATTCATCAGACTCAGGTTCCTTGAGGATGAAGAATATTAAATTTTTGTTATTGAACTAGATAAGCAGCACACATTAAACATCTCTCACCACATACTGCACATTGTAAAAAAATTATTAGTGAGTTATTTTTATGAGACCTTACACTCTTCTGTTTTATTAACTTTACCAGAGAGAAGAATATATGTTCATTACGTCCTGTTATATCAATCAGTTACGGAAATAAACTACCCAGTTACAACTACATTGCCAAAGAGAAAATGAAGACATTCAGAGGGAAAAAAAAAATCAAGACCAAAAATAATCAGAAAAGAACGTAAGAAAGAAAAGGATACCCTGGGGGCATGTCCTGCAGATTGACAGGTCACTTCAACAGAAAACTTCCAGATAACATTAAACCTACCATGATTTACTAATTCAATCCCAAACAGATCCCCTCAGATGAGAATAAATGAGGGAAAAAAAAAAGAGAGGTCACTAAAAATGTTTTGGATGTTGTTGAAGAAAAGCTAGGCAAGAGAGAGGAGAGAATCACGGAATAGGACAGAGTAACAGAAAACACAGCACACTACAAAGTTAAAGATTAGTTGATCCAGAGCTACATACGCAACTGTGTGACCCTACTGGCTATGTATTTTATCTGTTCAGTTGGGAGCAACCACAATGCTAATACAGGTTAATATATGTTATCACTTTTTGAAAGCATTAAATCTAATCAATGAATAAGTCAATAGTGAATTTTGAGGGAAAATCTGTATGTGTATATATTTTCCTGTGTGTACACATATGCACCAGGTGGACTCTAGAATTCAGCATTGGCTGACTTCCCTGTTGCCCCGACCTTAGTTTCTGATGGAGTCTTTCTCCTTAATCGAGAATTTGGGCTACAGGGGCAGGCCAGCAAGCCCTGAGGATCCTCTGTCTCTGTTTCCTCAGCACTGGGATTACAGGCAGGTGCTGCCTGCCATGCTCAGGTTTTACCTGGGAATGGAGATCAGGTCCTCTCGTTTGGACAGAGAGCACTTTCCATACTTGCCCAGCCCCAAGACCATGTCGATGTTTGTGATAAAGCATGCTTTTGTTATTTAAAGGAAATTAAAGAGAAGGAGAGGTGGGCTAAAAAAGCATGGTGATGTTTGAAATCAGTTCTACTTAAGTTTGAGATTTAGAAGTTTCTTTTTTTCTAAGAATCACAGTAACACAGTCTTGACAATAGAGCACACTTCCATTGCTCAGTGGAAAGATGTGTGCCGAAATGATAAAGGGATTCATCAAAACAGTTTCGATGTACCTTCCCTGATTCAAAACCACCTGATCAAGGCACTGGTAACAGCAAAACACTGTATTTTTGCTCTTAAAATAAGAGCATCAGCATTAACAGTTTGGACTCGTTGAAATTAACATGATACTTTTAAAACACATGGATTTTCAATTTTTTAAAAATCTATGGCCAAGTCTGTAAGCACTGTAAAACTAGCTCCATGTAACACCAGAGGCTCAGAAGGATGAAAGGTCACTGATGGATTGCCCAGTGCATTTTTATGAGATAAATTCAATTATAATTGCTGCAACTTTTCCAGCCACAATTTAGACATAGAATCCAATTATCCATTTCATTTTCATTTATACCTCATGGACTAGATCATTTATCATGTTTCATGATAATGATCAGAAGACACATGGAAAGTGATTTCTGGAGGTAACAAATTACCTACCATATTAGCATAGCTTACAAGTTCCTGTCAACATCTACTATGCATAAATATGAGGTAATTAAATTTACAATGTGCAGGAGTGTTTGATATGCTACTTGCTTCCTTCACAGCTGCCAAAAACCTGGGTTGCTAAATGCAGCCAACCTGTTTGGTTGCAAATCAGGAATCATTATGACCCAGGACTCCAACAGGTACAGTCTGCTGGGCTCAAGTTGCTGAGATGTATCTTTCATCATTTGGTATTATTACTTCTGGCCACCAAACCATCCATCATGACTGCAGAGACAGGTTGGAATGATAGTCCTGGACCCTCACGTTACTGCTCCTTGAACTCTGTCTCATCCATCTTCGCCATCATTCCTGATTCTCAGCTAACTATCCTCTTATGGCTGCAAAACCAAGTGTGAACCAGTAATGCCTTTAACCTCTAGTGCCTCTCTAATAGTAATTGATTTCTCTTTATCAGGGAGCCACCGTTCAGAACAGACTACTCATGGTTGCTGATGCTGAAAGACGATTTTTAACAGGATTGATGCACAGAATTCCAATAGTTATAAGAGGATACACTTCCCTATGGTAGGCTGCAGCATACCCTTGGTTTTTCTATGTGAATATTTATCCACCAAACCAGAAAACAGATGCACAAAGGCTGAAAATGTTCTCTCTCTCTCTCTCTCCACTGTTCCAATCAGAAAACTATTTGTTACTGCTGCAAATATGATGGAAAAACATAAAAAATTTAAAGTAGCTTTGTATCGTGAGATTGCAAATCCTGTTTGCCAGGAAGAGAATCAAACAGAGACAAATTGAAAGCAATGTTCATCAACATAATGATAAACCGCCATATAAAACAAACCCTCACCCAGTCATTCTTTCTTTCTCTCTTCACGGATTGCTAGAACCTTCAAAACTGATACCCGTAAAATAGTGGATGGTGAACAATAAGCTATCCTGGACGAAAGTCTTTAATTCAGCTCCAACTGAATGTTGTTATAAAAGTTTAATAAATCAAAATGATCAAAATGTTCCCAGTGGCAGGTGGGGATTAGGTTTCCAATTCAAATTCTCTTTAATATACGGCTTCCCTGACACCTCGAATTTCTGCCATCCACATTGAATTCCAACCATTCTGCTTTTCATCATCACCATGCATCAACCAGGCTGGTCATGGTAACTGCTTTTCAGCAACCCCACACAAAACACAGAAATGTCAAGCCTAGTGGGAGTTTTAACACAAGAAAATTATGACAGGTGGAAACTCTTTATCTACCCATAAGTAAATATTTTCAAACCACCCGCTGAATTGAATGACATTCTTGAGGATACAGAAATGCTTTGGGCCAAAAGTTCTAGAAGGAAAATCTCACTACACATCCAGACATTCAAAAAAAAATAAATAAATAAAATAAAAAAATAAAAAAAAAACCTGCTAGAAAAGAAAGGCAAAGGACTGCTATCAGCAGCAATGAAATTCTAAAAGCAGACAAAAAAAAAAAAAGAGGGACTCTTTACAAAATTTGCTTCATTTCTGTGCAATAAGAGGTTTTGTTTTTTAAATCGGGGAGAAGATTTCACTTAATATTTTTCCCCTGTGTTTGTGACAAAGTATCTCTACGTAACCTTGGCTAGCATGAAACTCACTACATAGACCAGGCTGGTTTTAAACTTTTGATGATGAAACAATCTGTCTCCGTCATGTGCTAGGATTACAGGCATATGTCCAAATATTTGTCTAGTCAACAGGCAGCCATTAATTCAGCCAGAAGTCCATTTGAAATGTTGAGGAGCACATACTTAAACATTACTTACCTGTGTTTGAATATGCTGATGTCAGTGATAAAGGTATTCTAACTTTATCGGTGTCCTTTGATTTACAAAATTCTATTTAGCTAATGATATGTGCATTTACCACAAGATTTCACAATGTAAAATTTTCTAATAACATGAGCTAACACAAAGAACTGTATTCAGTACTCATTGTGAATTCACTTTGTATGATTCTCATTCACTAACTTGTAGTTAATCTGAGCATAACTCATATACCCTAACACTTTAAAACTGAATCTGTTCCTTGCATCTAAACTGGAAATTTACAGTGAAGACTGTCGTTTATTCATACAGATCTTCCGAATTAATGTTCACAACGCCAGATCTCAACTGGGATCGCGGGCTGTAAGTCTGGATCTCCTTTGACACTACACAAAGGTGTATATGGCGATCACTATATCTGCCATAAGTCCGCAGCAGTGCCCCATTCTAACTACGCTACTTCTCTCTCGATGACCTTTCACCAGCTCAAGCTTTAGAGACTGTCAATCTGCTGAACTTAGACCCTGAAAATCCACCATACTCAAAACCATGGACCATCCTCATCTCCTTTAAGATGAATACAAACACAAAATCCACCATGCTCAAAACCATAGACCATCCTTGTCTCCTTTAAGATGAATACAAACACAAAATCTACCATGCTCAAAACCATGGACCATCCTCGTCTCCTTTAAGACGGATACAAACACACAGCATCTAATTTAAGCCTCTCAGAATTCCAAGTCAAATAGCAAATATATGTGCATTTTTCAGTTTTCACACCCTACCTCAGGAAGGCTTATGAAACAACTTGTGGTGTACCCTCAGTTTCTTCCCTAAGAAACACTTCATTGCAGCTAATGTTTAATTCTCCTCCTCAAGAACATGTGTACTCTATGCCTTCTCTTCTTGGCACATCTAGTTGTTTTAGTGGTTAATCCCATCAGCGCTCAGGAGGAACTTCACACCCTCATCTGAGTCAGCAATGGGCCTCCCTGACTCTAGAGATTCAATCTAGGACATTCTTTTGTTTCCGAGGGAGGGAACCATAATACAGCAGAAGTAAAGAGACAGTGGGAAATAGTGTGTGAGAAGGAACGAGGACTGGGCACTCAGAGCCTATTCAAATAAAATACAGATAAATGTGGGAATCATCATTTAATACATATTATTTCTTTGCTGTTGTGGTTTCAACAACTTTGTGTAAGACTTTGTTCTGAACAAATGTACCAAGAATACTCCTCCTATAAAGATCTTTCCACAACTAAACATCTTTAGAGGGGAAAGTATATAATTAATTAATTCTACTTCAGATGAGAAAAGCATGACTGTTTGGATGTTAGGCATATGACAAATGATTACAAATTTGAATGAAATAAGATCATGAAAGATCTGCTGTGGGATGTTCTGTATGTTAAATGTGTTGCTCTGGTTGGTTAATAAATAAAACACTGATTGGCCAGTAGATAGACAGGAAGTATAGGTGGGACATGGAGATAGGAGAATTCTGGGAAGTAGAAGGCTGAAGCAGAGAGATGCTGCCAGCCGCTGCCATGAGAAGATGTTAAGATACTGGTAAGCCACGAGCCACGTGGCAACTTATAGACTAATAGATATGGGTAAATTTAAGATAGAAGAACTAGATAACAAGAAGCCTGCCACGGCCATACAGTTTGTAAGCAATTTAAGTCTCTGTGTGTTTACATGGTTGGATCTAAGCGGCTGTGGGACTGGCGGGTGAGAGAGATTTGTCCTGACCATGGGCCAGGCAGGACCAAAAAACTCCAGCTCCAAATAGCTATATTTGAGGGAGAGAAGAAAAAAAAAGAAAGGACTAGGATGGAAGGACTAAAGACTTCTTTAATAGTAGAGCTGTGAGAGGGGCTGGCTGGTATGCTCCTGGAGATAAAGGACTATGGAGACAGGGAAGAGATTTCCAGTTGTATTGGGGTGGGGGGAGCATGTTGTCATTTTTGCATGGCAAAGGACTGTGGCCATGAATTATTTTTTAACCTACCATGAAGAGAAGTCACTTTAGAGATGGCAGGTCACAAAAGGAATTGCCTCTATGTATCTGAAGATGACAGAAATTACCAGGGGCAAATGGATATAAATTATGGACACAGCTCCTTCCTAACAAACACAGAGGTAGTTATTATGGGTTTCCCCCCTTTGTTTTAATATAATCACAGATTCTGTGCTATTGTATCTAAATATGGTTCCAAACCAAGCAACAGGGTAAGAAAAAAAAAAAAAAAAAAAACACAATGTTTGTCTTTTTAGTTTAAGGCTCAGGAAGTAAAACTTGGAACACATAAGTTTTCTTCTCAATTATACCGCAAAGTTAAAAATAATCCTCTCCCTATACCTCTCAAGAGAAGAGAACACATTTTTGTTTTTTTGGTTGTTTTTTTTTTTTTTTTTTTTCTGAGACAGGGTTTCTCTTTGCAGTTTTGGTGCCTGTCCTGGATCTCTCTCTGTAGACCAGGCTGGCCTCGAACTCACAAAGATCTGCCTGGCTCTGCCTCCCGAGTGCTGGGAATAAAGGCGTGTGCCACCACCACCTGGCAAGAGGACACATTTCCAGGGCATCCTTTCTCTAAACACAAATACCAGAGTGAAGCTAAGCTGGGAAGCACCAGGGCACAGTAGATCTAAGTGCAGAGGGCAGCTGTCACCTTTGTCCTTTCTTCCATTCACCCTGTAAGGGGCCCCAGTCTCAAATTCTAGTGTTTAATCCTGAAAGGGGAAAGCTGTTCCTTTTTCTAAAACTTCCTAACTCTAAAGTAAACAAAAGCCATGCTGAGCTGGAACAGAAATGTAAATGTTTATCTCCATTAGTGGGCTGAAGGCTTGCTTTCAATTTTTGTTCAACTCAACATTTCCTAGAAAAGACAAAAACCCATCTATACTAACTCAGAAAGGAAATGGGTTTCTAAGGTACGATAATAACCAAACAGGTTAGGATAGACGGATTTATCATAATATCCAAGTGCACGTCTGCATGGCTCTCGTGGTTAGGTTTGTAACAGTTCTGAACGTGTTTCTGTTTTCTGTGTTTGTAGTCTTAATAAAAGGTTGCCTGTACTAGGAAGCAGAATGCACATTTCCCAGCTTTTCAGAAGACACAAGCGCTTTCCTGACAAATGATTCATACTAACTAAAAACTAAATACAAAAGCCCACCCATGCAGGGGTACAAGACGGATAGGCAGAGCGGTGCTATTGACTCTCGTGAAGATAAAGTACTGGAGAAATAGAAGAGACCCGAGCTAATGAAACACAGCTACACGGCGACAGTTCAATCACCATGTTAACCCACTAACCCTCCAACACGATGAATTCTCTCTCTGCCATCACTGATTGCTGTTTGTCAGCTGTAGGACTTCTGTTCAATTAACACCCTATAATACTCTCACAGTGTAACATAATTGACCACATTAGTGCTTAATAAGGGAGCTTACTACAATGAATGCTTTGGTTGGGCTTTTCATTTTTTGTTGGGTTTTGTTTTTATTTAGTTAGGGACATTTTTTTTCTCTAATACAATTATAAATTGCACCAAAATCTAACTCAAAATTCCATGTCAAGACAGTAATTCTGTATTTTCTTATTGTATTTCTTATTTATTAAGTTATAAATGTCCCAACACTGAGGTGGCTGTTTCTTCTGGTGTTTTCGCTTGCAGACTTGATAAGGGCTGATAGTTGATTTTCCAATGAAGTTGCAAAGGAAGAGAGAGATTGAAACCTTAGCACAGACCAGCTTTGCTGTTTTCTTTTGGCGTTGAGATCGGGGGTAAGAAAAATAGTGAAGAGGAAGAAGGCTCTAAAGAACCAAGACACTGTTAGTTCAAGAAGCAGAAGTCCCCTGGTAGACATCTGTCCAAATTACATTCATCACAAACTCCAAGAGCGGGGAGCTGAAAGGCTCCTGAGTAAAGACCTACAGCCTATGCTTAGAAATCAAATTCCCTCAAGACCCACACACATAATTATTCAGCATGTCAACGGTGTGCCTCCTCTCTAATTCTCTGCAAGTTCTTAAGAAGAATGGCCACAAACCAAACTCCCCAAAGATTCACTTCAAAGAGCACTGGCCTGCAGCTCCCAGCTAAACACTGTCTCCACTTCACACAAGTGAATTGCCCTCAGAAAAAGTTTCAGGTGCCCTTTGGGAGGAGATTCATGCTGCATTTTAATTTTTGAAATGAGCTTAGAGAAAGCAAATAAAATGACAGAGACGACTCAGTCAAAACATGTGCTTTGCATCCCACCATTCTGGAGAGTAACTATCAGTAGAAACAGGCAACCATGTTGGAAAAACAATGGTATACAGATACGGGCAGAATAGTATAGGTTATCTCAAGTTCTGATAAAGAGTACACTTAAAACCTAGTTACTTTTCAATGGATGAAGATTCCATTTCAACTTTTAATATTTTTCAATTTGGAAAAGCATTCTTCCAAATGATTACAAGAGCAGCTCAAATCTATGTCTGCTTTCTGGTTATATAACCGTGCGGTACCTGAAATAAGGACACACTTTCGCTCATTTGGAATTTAGATGTGTACCAGGCATCTTGAACGATGAAACACCTGAATCAGAAGTAGGTACTCGGAATGAGAGGAGACTCTAAATGTTTCCTTTATCATCTTCAAGGGTACAGTAGCAAAGCAAAAAAAAAAAAAAAAAAAAAAAAAACACCTAAGCTATGAAACTTTAAATCTCCTACATACTTGGAACGACTGGTATCTGCTGACTGTATGGTCTGCCTTCACTTTCTAAGGGCATTAGCAAGAAGGGAAATTAACAAGTGGTTTATCAATGTGCTCTACAACTCCCATCATAGTTCAGCTTTTATAAAGTGCAGATGTTTAAATTACAACCAAAAAAAAAAATTAAAAAAAAATAAAAAAACCCTTCAGGCTTTCTGCCCCGTTGACTGGTTTTCACAATGTAAGTAAAGAAAGCGGATCTTCAAGTCACCATTAAGAAAAAAGATCTTTGTATGAATTCACAAGTTTGACAGCGACGCTATGAAAACTGGTTACAAATCAATATCCCGTGGCATTAAGCAGGCCTGATGGTCTGGAGCTAGAAATTCCATGGCCTTGAAAGCACCAGCCAGCAAGAGTATTAGTAAAGTATGTCATTCTTTCTACCGCCCGAATGCCTTTGCTGTTAATAGAAAAATGAAATATTTAGAAGTGATTTTTTTTAACTAGTATGCACAGAGAGATGATAGAGCCGGAAAAAGAATATTGGACAAAACAAGATTAATTTTGCAGGTGAAAAATGTTTTGAGCTAAACTTAACAACAGCTCCGCCAGCTCACCTGAGAAGGCAAAGAGCGGTTCACGCACTGGAAGAAGGACATGCTTTCCCCATTTTGCTCCACCTGCAGGATGGAGGGAGCAGGAAACTCCTCATCCCTCCTCCAGCCTCATCCAGCCTGGCTGCTTTCACTTCAACCAAACCATTGGGTTATTAATTTTGAGAAAACTACTGAGTTTACATAACGATAATGCTAGTTACTAAAGTAAATCAGTTGAGCTTAAAACTACAAATAACCACAGTAAGAAACAGTCTTAACGTTCGCATCCAAATTCTGCGTTAATGTTGACAACTTTTCTCCACAAGTGTTAAATGGTAGTAGAAAAGTGAGTCAGCTATGACACCACAGACTGGATGATCTCTGGTCTCCCTGGTGACCTGAGGCCTCTTGCTGCTTGTCTAGTATGACAGACTCTTCTCCAACAATGCCGTATTCCGAACTCTGTATCTTCCTGGAGATTCATCCTGCTCTACCTTCTCTGGACATGTTGCCTCGGTTG
>CABHPP010107029.1:0-18689 GCA_902168425.1 Peromyscus attwateri
TGTGTGTGTGTGTGTGTGTGTGTGTGTGTGTGTTTATGTGTGTTTATGTGTGTGCATTCCAATGTACACATTGACTTTACAGGTCAACTGGGAGGAGCTGGAGTTGATTTTATCTTTCCAACATATGGTTCTGGAAAATGAACTACAGTTGTCATTCTTGACAGCAGTCACTTTTAACCTCTAAGCCATTTATTACCCAGTGATATAATCATGCAATTTTAAGTACATTTTATTAATAAGAAAAATTTAGATGATTTTTTATGTTCCTATTTCTCTCTTCACAAGTTTTGTCCTTTTTTCTTAATTTTATTTTGGCTTATTCATGAAATCAGTATGTCAATTCTTCAATAAATTGACAATATATGTGATCCAGCTATACTAGTTCTGGGTGTATTTCCCTAAGTGTTCAAGGTTAGACTACCAAAAAAATATTTGTGGTTTCAATGGTATTGCTACATTATTTAAAATAAACCATCTATGAAACTAGGCCTGACTGTCATCAAGAAATGAATAAATAAGGACAATGTGATATATTTGTGTACTGGTGCTGGGGAATGTCTTTCTGCACACTGTCAATATATGCCATTCCCATTGGTTAATAATAAGCTGCTTTGACCTATAGCAAGATGCCAGACTGTCATTCTAGGAGCAACATGTAATGGGATGCAGGTAAAGCCATGGAACACATGGCAATACATAGATTAATAGTTATGGATTTAGTTAAACTATAAGAGCTAGCTGGCAAGAGGCCTGTCATAGACCATACATTTAATAATTAATATTAAACCTCTGAATGATTATTTTATAAGTGGCTGAGGAACCGAGGGGCCGTGTGGGACCTGAGAAAATTTATGGATACATACTGTAGCTTTATTCAGCTATAAAGAGGAATGGAATTAAGTAATTTGAAAGGAGATAGAATTGAATATCATAATGTTAGACTAAATAAGTTGGACTTAAATAATGTGTGTTTGTCTCACGTGTTTCTTTGTGCCATGAAAATAGAAATGAGGAAATGACCTCAAAAGATAGGAGAGTGAGGAACAACAACAAAAAAATCCTGGAGGGAAGAATGACAAAATATCACAACTCAAAGAAATCTGTCTGCCTTTCCCTCCCAAGTGTTGAGATTAAAGGCAAGCACCACCATAAGAGACAACAAGGTGTTCCTTTGTTATGCCATGAAACATCCCCCAGCTCAGTATACTCCAGCTACATTATCTAATAATAGATGATCTAGGTACTCAATTTGAAATCACCAGATAAGGAATACGGTTTTATTTTAGATTTTTGTTAAACAAATATTTTTAAAATTACAATAATTTGTAACTGGTGATATGGCTTAATGGCAAAACCCATTTGCCACACAACCAAAGTTTACTTGCATATCTACACCAAGTTCTCGGGTCTCTGAATGCAGATTATGCCATACAGTCACACATACTTCATACATACACATACAAACACACATATCCACAACAATTAAAACGTGCACACAATAATGTTGCCACACTAACATAACTACAAATATATCCTTAAATATACGAACAGCAATTTATTACATCCATGACATTATTTCCCTCTAATGGAGAGATAAAAATTTCATCGTATATACATACCAGGTAATCATGAATTAAAATTAAGTACAACTATATATTTTACTTAAAAATTCAATGAGTAAAATATTTGTGTTTCTTTTCATATTGAGTCATTATTTGAAAATGCACTAACATACGTTCTTGTATGTTTCAGCTAACAGCAACAGCTTTAATAGCTGAAATGCAGCAGGGTCTCAGATACTATTCATTAAATTGGAGTGAAATATGTGAGCAAACTTTCTATTCTTTCTGTACAGTGCTCTCTAAATGTTTATGGTTGGTGCCACCTTAAGATGTGTGTAAATTTGTCAGCCCTTCCCAGTCCCCTGCACCATTTTAATCTCCTCCAAGGTAAGGTTTGTGTTTACCAGTCTTTGGAAATTAATCACTGTCACTGCATTGGTAAAAGAAAACATAATAAGACATTGATGAAGTGACTAAAAATTGTGCATAGTATATGAAAATTAGATTATATAGAAGCAGACAGAAAGCTTAAATATATTACTGCAGAAAACCTTTTACTGTAACAAAATTAAAAGTGGTGTTCAAGAGGAAGTAGGCATTTTTTGCTTTCCTGGTTACATTGCAAAGGGAACTGCATCTCTGTGTGAGCTATTCTACTAACTGCTTGAAGAAAAGTTGGCTAAGCTAACTGGTAAATCTGTTCAACTTCTTTACTGTGACTTACTATTTCTATTGTGCTAAAGGATACAATTCTGAATAATGTGGGAGAGGATTGTTAATAATTCAGAGAGATGAGGCATTCCTTTGCACTCAAGGGAAATAAATAAAGGTAAATTAGTTTTAAGGAGGTAAGAGTTAAAGAAACATCTCTTGGGTCTATTTGATTACCAAAACCTACTAAGTGATCCTCTCTCAAGATAATACAAGGTGAGGGGACCTGAGGCATGACACATCAGATTGACTCCTGGCCTCCACATACAAGTGCACTCACATTCTCACATTCAATCACCCTACCAAGGCCTGCGCATGCATCACACACACACACACATTCGGATATATATCCAGAGAGAGAGAGAGAGAGAGAGAGAGAGAGAGAGAATGTAAAGGATGATATTAAAAAACTTGGAGATAGTGCTTGTACAAGATGCCTTAACTAATCCAAAATCTATAGAATACAGGCATTTAAGCTAATAATTTTTTTTCTTCATAATAGAATGACATATGCTTGAACCTCATTTTATTACTATTCTTTAAAATTCTCATAAATAGTGATATATCACTTATATTTTTAGTATGTTGTATTAAAAGTTAGAATAATTTCTAAAGTTTAACAATTATCGAGTAAGACAGGTGTATAGCAAAACGATGGAAAATAAAAAGCTCTAGTGAGGGGAAATTATAAGCAATTCTCAGCATAACTTGAAAATTAGAAACTGTTCCATGTGGCCAGGTGGGAAACACAATTCAAACGATTTTTTAAGAGACTAAACCTTATCTATATCTAATGTTACATAGAATACATAAATATTTTTACTTCCTTATCAAATATGAGGGAGTAACCTGTCTCAATAAAATAAAGTGAATATAATTAGTGAATATAAAAAAATGACTGCACCAAAATTTCACCTGCAATGATATCTTGGCATGTGGATTTCATTTGATAGTTCCTTGTTGGATATGGACAGAGGCGGTTGAAGCACAACACAGGTTGATTGGGTGAGGTATAACCTACAGGTTAGATTTGGCTTAGCTAAAATAAAATCAGTTGGACATGGTCTACCATTCAGGATGTGAGTGCTGATCCAAGCCTGGAGTTTGTAGGTTGATCTTGGATTTGGGGAGGGTGTAAGAAGGGAAGGGTTATGTGAAGTTACCCTTAAAGAAGATGTGTCAGATACAGCTAGGGAAAGAGACTCAAGGTGGAATTTCTTTATTGTTAATCACTTGAAATGAAGTATGTTAAACTGTAAAACACTATTTCATAAAGAATAAAATTAAGGGGTTGGGGTTGGTGATTTAGCTTAGTGGTAGAGCGCTTGCCTAGCAAGTGCAAGGCCCTGGGTTCGGTCCTCAGCTCTGGAAAAAAAGGAAAAAAAAGAATAAAATTAAAAATCTCTAAGAGTAAATTGCTCATCAAATTTAATTAATTATAGATGTATTACCCTTTATAATCTTAAAAATAATGCTAGTTTTCTAATCATGTGTTTGCGCTTTGAAGAAGATTCACAGCTATGTAAAACTATAATTTATAATTTCAAAGGTAATTTCTGAAACGCAGCTCTTGGGCCTCTGTATGCATTCCTTTTCTTGTTTACTTAGATTAAATTTCTTTACATGTTGACTTATTAAATATTGCCAGCCTGGCTTCAAGGTTGGGAGATTGGAATTCTTTAGAAGCAGTTGAAAAATAGTTTAATGTGAAGATTCCCAGCTAACGTCATATCAAAAGCTCAGTTATGGCCAATACATACAAATCAGACCACAAATCAGCATAGTGCAGGATTTAAACCTACAAGGCAGAATACAATTGCAGTTTGAGTAAGATGTATCATTCAGCATGAACATTAAACAAACCAAAGGTAAATCCACCATTTTGTCAATATTGAACAGAAAATAGAAAAGCATAAAGTCGGGTTCTCCATTGTATATGACATACAGAATGTAGTGACGTTCATTGAAGGGTTAAGTAAAACTTCCGGAATATATCATGGATTACATTTTATTCTTATTTCAGACTTCCTATTTTATCATTTTTCAGGACTAGTTTAGAGGAAGAATTCAGTTATTTGACATGGATTGAAGATTTGTATGGGGACAAAGAATAGTGTTAAAA
Organism: Peromyscus attwateri; assembly: GCA_902168425.1. Lineage (NCBI taxonomy): Eukaryota > Metazoa > Chordata > Mammalia > Rodentia > Cricetidae > Peromyscus > Peromyscus attwateri. The sequence goes on from CABHPP010107029.1 coordinate 4,396, forward strand.
AAATGTCATTGGATGGATGACCAACAGACTAACATAAAATACCTGACAGAATACTGACTAATAAATAGTCATCTTTTTTCTAGTGTTTCGACAAGAAGAAGAAGCTTTGCCTAACATAACTACACCTTTCATAAAAAGAAATTTCAATTAAAAAGTACTTTCTCTCTCTCTCTCTCTCTCTCTCTCTCTCTCTCTCTCTCTCTCTCTCTCTCTCTGTGTGTGTGTGTGTGTGTGTGTGCATGTGTGTACATTCAGTCCTTTAGAGGTCTGAAGAGGATGGTTAGAGCTCCTGGAGCTAATGATACAGGTAATTTTGAGGTCTGAGCTACCTGATGTGCATCATTCTGGAACTAAATTCAGGTCTTCTATAAGATCAGCAAGCACACTTAACTATTAAGGCTTTTCTCCAACCTATGATCCAATGTGTTCTATGATAGATTATTATTTTGTCTTTTCTGTTGTCACTGTCTCATTATAAGTAAATTAAAAATGGGTCACAGAATCACTTGTAAAATGGATATATGTAATTCTTTAACATTTGAAACGAATTTACTTGGCTTTAGTGAAAAAAGTACACTAAATCTCTACCTTCAATGTATTCTATTTTCTTTATATTTACTAATTCAAATATTAAAAATTCACACAAAGAATATATTTAATAATTCTTTTAACCTAGATTAAAATTAATTAACTAATTTTATACAAGCAATTAATTTAATAACAATAAAAAAGACAAATATATGATTTTGAACTTTTGAAAATATATACAAATATTTGTGAAACATGGGAAAAACCCTCATAAAACCATCATGACAGGAATAAAGATGGTAGCAAAGAGAACAATTCTGGTGATAATGTCTGTCCTGCCACTCAAAGAGGTAAACTTTAGTTAAGTGAAATAAAACATGCAAAACATTGGAATCCTATCATAATGTCATTTATATACAAAAAATATGAAAAATATGCTATTGTGAAGAAACAGAAGGGAAGAAAATGCAATTACATTGTTATATGCATAAAGTAAGGAGCAGGATAGAATGTTGATTATTCAATAAATAATATTGGATTAAGGTAGGTTTAGAAAGATTAGTACAGTTCAGATGTCAGACCTTCTGTCTTTTTTGTTGTTGTTGTGAACTTAGTCTTTGAAGACTGAGCCAAAACCCAGGATACCTAAAAGAATCCTAAAAAAATAAATCAATGACTAAAAGTGACCACCAAATCTCAAATAGTACTATAGAACTATAGTAAGAAAAAGAGCAGGGTATTGTCAAAAAATCTGACATGTTGATCAATGGAACAAAATTGACAACCCAGACATAAGTCTATATACCTATGGACACTTGTTGTTTTACATAAAGAAGCCAGAGATATTTACTTTTAAAAAGACATCCTTAATAAATGGTGATTGTCCAACTGGATGCCTGTATGTAGAAGAATGCATATAGACTCATATTACCACCACTCACAAAACTCAACTCCAAATGCATCAAAGACAACAACATAAAGCCAAATATATTGAATCTGGTAGAAAAGAAAATACAGAATAATTTTGAACTCCATGCCAAAGGAAGAGACTTTCTGAATAGAACACTGATATCACAGGCACGATGAATAGTGATTAATTAGTACATAAGACTTCATGAAATTTTAAATCTTACATATTTTTACACAATGGAGTATTACTCAGTTGTTAAAAATCATGAAAACTGCAGGTAAGTAGATAGAGCAAGGAAAAAAAATCATTCTTAGTGAGGCAACCCAGAAAGAGAAATATGGTATATATTTGCTTGTATGTAGATGTTAGCTGTTAAGTCTTCAATAAGCAACCTACAATCAGTATAACCACAGAGGTTAGGGATAGAGTTAGGGACTAGGAGGGAGGGATGCATCTCCTTGGAAAGGTAAGTAGAACAGATAGTTATGGGGGGTATAGGGACTGGAATGGGAGGATCAAATAGGGAGGGAGAAGGAAGAGTAGGGAAAGGGAGAGAATACAGGGACGGGCACCTAAAACTGAGGGTTCATATGGAAACCTAATATAGTAGATGCTTCCTAAAATACATACATATGAAGATGATCTGAGTGGAATCACCAAATAATGGGGGAGGTAGATCCTCAACTGGAAATTTCATATCACCAAATGAAGACCCCAGTTCAAGGAATGGGTTATATCCAAGCAAGTTGTTCACCATAGGGAACCCACAAAACAAGCCATGCTGTTGTCAAGGCTTTGATTGCTCTTCACCAACTGATAGGACTCTATTGCTAAATATAGCACCTAAATAGCTCACGGAACACAGAGAAGTTGAACTGGTATCTTCCTTGACCCTTCACTGCTACAGACTAGTGTTTATGGTACTGGAAGGTACTCTACATAGTACCAAAGGAAAAAAGTAAACACCGAGCCAGCTACAAATCCTTGAATCTACAATGATGTCATGCCTGTAAGAAGTGATAGTGCAATAGTGGCACAAAGCTTGTGGGAGTCACTAACCAGTATCTGATTGGATTTAATGTCCACTCTATGAGAGGAAACCCAAACCCAACACTGTTGGGATAACCAAGGACCTGGGACTGGATAGCCCAGGGCACTAGGACAAAACCAAATACTACTGTTCTGCTAAAAGACCATAAGAATAAAATTATTCTTAATGATATACTACTATAGTCATGCATCAATGCCTGTCTCAGCCATCATCAGAGATGCTTCCTCCTGCAGCATATAGGAAAAAATACAGAAAATTACAAGTAAACAGTGTGCAGAAAATGAGAGACCTAGGAATATTCAATCATAAATGAGATGTCTTTAACAAATTCCTGTCCTCACAGCTTATATAACACAGGAGAAAAGGAAACAGAAAGAATGTAAGAGCAGGCAGGGATGGAGGACACCATGCAAGCAAGGCCTTCTAAATACAGCAAGACCAACACGCATATGAACTCACAGAGACTGAGGTAGCATGTGTTCATAGGCGAGCCCCAGATGGGGTCCCAGTGCTGAATGCAGTGTACACATGCCTCTGTTGCTAACCTAGAAGCTACCTTCAGCTGATACCTGCTTGCAAATGAAACATCAATTTTCTCCAATGGAGACTCACTGACCCCATGCCTAGTACCAAATGGCCAACAGAAAATGAACTAAATGGGATCACTGAAGGTTGTTTATCTCTTATTTTGTCACAATCTTTTATTATTATGTTTTTAGTTATCATACAGGTCCTTTGTGTCTATATTATGGCTTCTTTTTGCTTGTTTTTCAGATATTCCTGTGTTGCTAACATGTGTGTCTCTGAGTCTATATAATTTTTATGGTTTTTCCTTGTCTCTTTTTCTTCTATTTGTTTGTTTTATCCTATTCCAACTTGATTGTTTATCTTATTATATTTTTATTCTTTAGATGACTTTAGTTTTCGAAGGAGAGACAGAGAAAGGGTGTGGATTTGGATGACAGGAGAGCTGAGGAGTATCTTCACGGAGTTGGGGAAGGGGAAACAATAATCAGAATATATCATATGAAAAAAAAAAAACTTTTACAATAAGTAAAATGGGAAAAGAAAAGTGTGGTTAAGGGAACAGCACTGAAAAAGGCAACCTTCAGGCCAAGAGACTATTTTGGGAAGATGAGGTAGAAGGAATGTAAGCTCCAAAAGACAGGAAGAAGGGCTGTGGAATGCCATCTTCTAAACATAACTAAGCCAAGGTCAACATGAGCTCCCTCCGGTGATGCCAGCTAGCACTGGTCTTATACAAAATTGGGTCTGTGCCACAATCAGGATTGACTGGATTAAGCTGTGGCTCACTGCATCTTATGAGTTTAATGCTGAACTACTGGTAACTAAGAAAACCTGGGAGATGGGTAGGCAGTGTGTAACTGTGTACCATCTGGTGAGCCAGTGAGGCTCTAATGGCTAGGTGAAAACCCTTGGTCACACAGATGGATCTAGGAAAACTCTGGAACACAAAACAAACAAACAAAATCCTAAATAAGGGGAAGAGTTTTGTAAGGTTACAGGTAAGCCTGCAAGAGTTGGAGAAAAATGAGAGGCGGTTAAGTGGCAAAAAAGAAGAATGTGTTTAAACAATGCATATCTTAGATATAAATTTTCTGAGAAAATTCTATATTAAGACTCTAGTAAAGTTAACCAAAAAGAGAAAATGAAGACAATAAACAAGATAAAAATAGGTAGGTATAAATATTAGTCAAAGATAATAATAGTCTAATATTAACTTAAGTAATATGTATTAAATACCTTTCTCCACAGTTATATGAAGGAGAAATAAATCAGGAGAGGTTTCCATGAAACAGAGAATACACACTTAATCATAAATTTTAAAGTAAGCTTCTAATTTATATGTGCAAAATAGAGACAACAATTAGCTTGTAACTTACCAGCCTATTAAAAAAATAAATCTCACTGGCACTAAACAAAATGTTTTCTGAGATCATTAGATCATTATTTTCATTTGTTGTGAAAAATGTAGGGGAGGTATTTGTGCTTTCATTATTTTGGATAACCAATTATAAATTTAGATTTAAAAAAGAATAAAACTATGTTATTTATGGGAGGATTCCAGTAACCTTTGGCATTTGCAAAATTATTTCTTCCAAATTAGACTATGTACAGCACTGCTTGGGCCCATTTTCTCATCTGCCTCAATTATTTTTCTCAGACACTCTTATTTCTGTATTTATTAGAACTCAGTTTGGGAAGTGATCTGTTACTGTACTAGAGGCAGAATACATAAGGCATCATTTGGAATACACATTCTTGGTTCCGTGTTCATAATACACCGAAAAAAGTTTCTGTAGCTTCCATTTAAAATTACCAAACTATCCAAGACGCACAGTGACACAGCACTGCTTTTGCTGCTAGTTACACCACCACCGATACTGAGATGGCAATCTACAACGTACATATTAATAGAGAAATAAAGCCTTTCAGCAGCTTAGACAGCATAGCACCTCTGAGTTGTGATATTTCAGTTACTTTAACTGCCGCTGGGATCAGAAGAAATTCCTGGATTGATCCAAAAGAGAAGCACTTACTGATAAACACTCTACAGTTCAAATAGACGTACTAACTAGTGACTAACATGGCTATATCTCTCCAAACACCAAGGCAAACATCCCAATGGCACTTTATTACAAATCAGAGTGTGCCTTTTTGTGTTAGTTTTCCTAGTAATATGAAAAAAGCACCTTTTTACCTAGGTAGGACAACATTAGAACTGTTAGTGAGAAACTGGTTATAAGTTGAAAAGAACCAAAGTTTTGCAAAAACATGTCAAAGATTTCATTTGCCTTCCATAATAACATAGGGAACCAAGACAACATGACAATGTTGATCCCCTCCTATAAGGATCTGGGGTATATACTGGGTTGAGTGGAACTATCAGCCAGTTTCTAGAAGTCATATAAAAGGCATTTGTTCTTCTGCTGCAAGAAATTTTATTCAGTGTAGGTACAGGACTGTTTTCAAGAAGTAAGCAAGAGAGCTGAATCCTCCTCACTTATGTTGTAATGGCATAAAAGACACCGGGACAGATGTTACATGGTGGACATGGTACGTTTCCACACTGATGAAAATCAAAGAAAGGCACAGTTAAGACAGAGAGAAGTAACTGTAGTGCTAACAGTAATATTGTTTGGTTCTTTGCAATCTCTAATACAGTTAATTTTTCTTTATTATTATTTTAATTTAAAGTTTTTTATATTCTTCAGTATTTTTACATCATTTCTTCTCTCTCTCTCACCCCAACACTTTCCTCATCCCTCTATCTCCCTCTCAAGTCCATGACTTCTTTTATAGTTATTTCATGTACACATGTATAATGTATGCACACACATAAGTATCTGAATACATTTAGCATAAATAATACCACATGTCTTCAGTAAGGAATGTTTTGGGTTGGATAATCTATCAGGGGCTTGTCCCAAGGTGGGGGAAATGATTCTCTTCCTCTCAGCATCATTGATTGCTTGTTGTTCTTTATCTAGGGGTGAAATTTCTCATTCACACTGGCACATCAATTGGTATTGTTATTATGGAAGTCTTGGTATAGCATCACTGTCAGGTGTAAATGACAACTGCTTGGCAAGGTGTCCTGATCCTGTGGGTCATACAATCATTCTGCTCCCTCTTCTAGGATGTAACCTGAGTCTTGGATATAAGGGCTATATTGTAGAAGTACCAATTGGAGTTGAGCAAAGCATGGTTACTGATTCTTTGTATTTTTATCTCTTGTGGAACTGTGTGATAGCTGGACTAATCTAAGATTCAAGGAATAAGTATTTAGATTATTGGTAGAAATTTTGTTAACTTAGGAAAATGGCAGAAGTAGATTCTCCCCTAGGTTATGATCCATCCAGTCTTGGGTAGATAGCTACGTTTATATTACTAGACATGAATTCTTTTCTATTGAGTGGGTCTGAAGTACAATTGGACAAGTGTTGGTTACATCCATAAGATAAAATGACACTGCTACAACATTGGGTCTACCTTGCCAACCTTACCATTGTTGTGGTTCATAGGCTTACAGCTGGGTAGAAGTATTGCTTGGAAGCTTGCAAATTCTGATACTATGAAGTCTAGTCCTCAGATATGAGGCTTCCATATCAGCCCCAGCTCAATTTCTCCAAGCCCTTTGTCCAAAGTGTATGGTGTCTTCAACACCATGCTCTTACCTTCAAGTCCTGGTAGGCAAGCAAGGGCAGTGATAAATACTCGATACTGTTGACCAACAACCCAAATTGAGGTTTTCCATTTCTGTCTCCCCCCAAAACAATGGCAAGAATTCAATTGTGTAGATGTTTCAGATTTTATTTATCCATGTGTCTATTTATAGACACATAGGCTACTTGTGTTTCTTAGCTATTGTGAATAAAATGGAAATGAAGCTGGATGAACAAGTAGGACATATAGTCCTTTGATACATACCAAGGAGTGGTGCATCTGGGTTGTATGGTAGAACTATTTTTGGGGAGCTTTTTAAAAACTATCTTCACCGATTCACATATTATCTGCACAAGTCTGTAACTCTACCAACAGTGAATGAAGGTTTTCCTTTCCGCACATCCTCATCAACATTTCTTATCAGTTGGTTTCTTGACTTAAGAAATTCAGTACAATGAAAACTCAATGGTTTTTGTTTTAATTTGGACTTCCCTAATTGCTAATAATCTTGCACTCTTTCTAAGATATTAGCCATTTTTTCTTCTTCTAAGCACTCTATGTTTAGATCCATAGATTATTTTTAATTAAAAATTTTAATTAAGTATAAATTTCACATACTCTCATTTTCCTCCCTCTAAACTCTTCTCAACTTCCCGCCTTATTTTTCTTTATTATTGTTACATATATACACGTAAATTCAACCTTTAGTGTGACTTCTGTGTATGTGATTTCAGAACTTATTTTATATTTGGGCCACTAATAAGGAGGATCATTTCTGGGAGAAATTAATTTTCTCTCTCTCTCTCTCTGTCTCTCTCTCTGTCTCTCTCTCTGTCTCTGTCTCTCTCTCTCTCTCTGTCTCTCTCTCTCTCTCTCTGATAGATAGATAGATAGATGATAGATAGATGATAGATAGATAGATAGATAGATATAATGTGTATATTTGTGTGTGTATGTATATAATTATTATCAATAAACATTTGGGAGTCAGATATCAAGGTAAGAACCTAAAGGATCCGAGAAGCAAAGAAGCCCCCAGTCCTCTCCTAGAGCTCCATTTCTTCCTCTCAAAGGAGCTGAGATCCCTCTTTGTCCTGCCTTACTACTTTCTGTCCTGTCTGTCCTTAGTCCTCCCAAACCTCTTTGGTTAATTTTGGTTGGCTAGTTGCTAATTCCGCCCTCTGCCTCTAAGCAAACTTTGTTGTTAGAACACAATCAAAATATCACACGCAGCCGGGCGGTGGTGGCACACGCCTTTAATCCCAGCACTCGGGAGGCAGAGGCAGGCGGATCTCTGTGAGTTCGAGGCCAGCCTGGGCTACCAAGTGAGCTCCAGGAAAGGCGCAAAGCCACGCAGAGAAACCCTGTCTCGAAAAAACCAAAAAAAAAAAAAAAAAAAAAATCACACGCCATATATTCATAGCCATTGCTCTTATTATTTGTGTTATTGATGCTTATTTTCTTTTTAGTAATTTTATATATCCAAGATACCAATTCTCTATGTGATGGATAGCTGACAAAGATTTCCTGTGCTTTTATACACAAATGCAACAAAATAAGGCAGGGAGATTATGTAAGTATAGAAAATATGTTTAGAAAAACATGTGAATTAAAGTTAATGAGCATTTTCTAAATATTAACAGAAGAGCCCTTTCCCAAAACTTCCTCAGGAAAAACTACATTAAACACAATTGTTTGGCATGTACTACAGAAGCTTTTTTAAAAATAAAATTTATATAGGTCCCATTTGTCAATTGTTGGTCTTAACTGCCAAGACAATGGAATTCAACATACAATGTTGTATTTGAACCTACATCTTGTAGGTTACAACCTATATTTTTCTACTACCAGTTTTAGCATTTGTAGATTGAAATTGAGGTCCTTGGTCCATTTGTCATTGAAATTTCTGCATAATGATAGCTATGGGACGAATTTCAATCTTTGCATGTGAACAGCAAATTTCCACAGTACAGTAAAGATTCCAGCGTTTTTTCTGTTGTATGTTTTCGGCTTCTTTGTCAAAATTCAGGAGACTGAAATTTCGTGTACTCATGTTGGAAGACTTGGAGAAGTTTGCTTTATAAAGAATACAAGGTATCTGAAGAGACATGATCAGAAGGCCAGAAAAACAAAGAACAAGGAAATGGTAAGTTCTAGGAAGGAATTAAAATAAATATTTCACTTTCATTTAAACCAGTCTGAGCCCTATGTTTTGCCCTCTTCTACACTGCCATCAATGTTTTATGATGGTTTTGAGGCTCTTCTGTTTTTCTCTGGGCTTGTCATAATGGCTATACTGTTTTCAAAGTACTTTCTAGAACCCATTTGGGTTGACTGTTAGGAAATCTGTGCTCCATCTTTGTTGAAGTAGCACCACCATCAGAGCTGAGTTGTCTTTTCAGCATTTGTACCAAGGATGTGAATTTTCTGATGTGTTACGATTTATATATATATATATATATATATATATATATATATATATATATGGAGAATTCAGTCATTTTGGACTGAGTGAGCAGCAACTCCTTTATCAAGTTATAGTTTAGTGAGAAATGTTAAAAGAAACTAGTTCATCTCATTCAGTTTATAGTTGGTGGTTAATTTTTCTTCATATTTTTGTGAGGAAGGGAACCGGACAGGAGTGTTTGATGAGATTAAGTAGGATACTAGAGAAATGTGTTAAGAGTCACTGTCAATTTAAAGGTGACAAAAAAAATATCTTGATTCCATAAGATAAATAGACTGCAAAGGAGGACTGGGACATGGAAAAACAAGTAATTGTCCTTTATGTAAAGTAGATGATGGTGAAGGTTCCTACACTGAGGGCAAATTTCATCTGCAGCAGTAACTATCAGTTAGACGCACAGGAAGATAGTACAGGAGATGAAAGAATGTGGTTGAGAATAGTGTAGTCAAGGACACTTACTCAACTATGTTCATAGCAGCATTATTAAAAATAGCCAGAACCTGGAAACAACCTGGATGCCCTTCAACCAAAGAATGGATAAAGTAAATGTGGTACATATATGTAATAGAGTACTACTCAGCTGTAAAACAAATGACATGACATTTGCAGGCAAATGGATGGAACTAGAAAATATCATCCTGAGTGAGGTAACCCAGACTAAGTAAGACAAGCATGGCATTTACTCACTCCTAAATGGATATAAATATAAAGCAAAGGATAATCAGACCACAACCCACAGACTCCAGAGAAGCTAGGAAACAAGGAGGACCCTAAGAGGGACACATGAATTACCTTGGGAAGGGGAAACAGATGAGATCTCCTTAAGTAAACTGGATACAATGAGGGGGGGCAATGCAAGGAGGGGATGGGGGATGAGAACGTGAGGCAATGGGATGGTCAAGCTTGGGGAGGAGTGGAGGGGAGAGTAATGAAAGAGATATCTTGATAGAAGGAGCCATTATGAAGTAAGAGAGAAACCTGTGCTAGGGAAATTCCCAGGAATTCACAAGGAAGACCCAGATTAGACTACTAACAATAGTGGAGAGGATGCTGAAACTGGCCTACCCCAGTAATCAGACTGGTGAATACTCTGGCACCGTAGAGCCTTCATCCAGTAATTGATGGAAGCAAATGCGAGATCCACAGCCAAGCTCCAGGAGACCAGGTGAAATGAGGGAAAAGGCATTATATGAGCAGGGTGGGGTCAAGTTCTTGATGGGGAAATCTACAGAGACAACTAAACCAAGCTCATAGGAACTCATGGACTTTAGATCAGCAGCTGTGGAACTTGCATGGGACTGTACTAGGCCCTCTGCATATAGGAGACAGTTGTGTAGCTTGGTCTGTTTGAGCGGCCCTTGGCAGTGCGATCAGAATCTATCCCTGGTGCATGACCTGGCTGTATGGAGCCCATTACCTGTGGTTGGAACCTTGTTTGCCCTTGATGCAGAAGGGAGAGGCTTGATCCTGCCTCAACTGAATGTACCAGGCTTTGCTGACTCCCCATGGGAGGCCTTACTGTTTAGGAGGAGGGGATGGGGGTGGGTTGGGGAATGGCTGGGAGCAGCAGGATGAAAAATGAGAGGGGGAATCTGTGGTTGGTATGTAAAATAAAAAAAAATTAAATAAAAAAGTAGGATGATAACAAAAGAAATACATTATGTACATGGATCAAAATGTCACAATAAAATTCATGTGTGTGTGTGTGTGTGTGTGTGTGTGTGTGTGTGTGTGTGTGTGTGTTTGTGTGTGTGTATAACAGTAGCGGTAAAATTATGGGAAGATTTATTCAGCATTATAAGTTTATCTTGTTTTTATGGCATGCTTAATATTTAGGGAGTCATTTTATTTGGCTGAAAAAAGAAATAATTATTATAAAAACAAGAGAAATGTTAATACCATATTCAGAATGAATGTATGCAAAATTCTTTGGTTTGTAAAAAGGTTGATATCCTAGATGGATGGTCTTATTCAACCGAGTTTGTAAACAAAAGTCAAACCAGAGTTTGGACATCCTTATAGTCTTGGTGTAAGAAGAATAATGATTCTATCAGCTATAAATACACAAATTTGCCTACTGACTTATGATTGTGATGCTCATGGAGACAACTGTAGTCAGAAAGTTTCTCTGGTCCTGCCCAGCCCTGTGGTTAGGACAAGTCTCTCCCACCTGCATCCCACAGCCACTTGGCCCCAAGTAATCACACAGAGGCTAATTATTACTGCTTGGCCATTAACTCAGGCTTATTATTGACTAGCTATTACACTTAAATTAACCCATAATTCTTATCTGTGTGGCTTGGTATCTTTTCTCAGCTCTGCCTTGTCATCTTGCTTCATCTGTGTCTGGCTGGTGACTCCTAACTCCACCCTTCCTCTTCCCAGAATTCACTTAGTCTGCTTGCCCCACTTATACGTCCTGCCTGGCTACTGGCCAATCAGAGTTTCATTAAACCAGTGTACAAGAGCATTATCCCACAACAGGTGACTAAGAAAATTCTCACAAATAACATATATAAACATGGTTGCTAAATACAGCAAAAAGTTCCAAATTCTCATTGGTATCTTGCTACATGGAATCTTGGTAATTCCTGCAAATACATTTGTCCTGGACTATAATTAAGGTAATCTTAATAGCCTGATCTGAGAGCTTACACTGACTTCCTTAGGGGTATGAGCAAACTGAAGGACTTTTATGAAGGAATCATAGAATTTTCCTGCTCTCTCAGACATACTGGTATGTTACCTTAGAGGAGAGGAATTTGAGTTCACCTGTAGGCTGACGGGTATATTTTATATGATTGAAACCTATTCCCCCTCCTTTTGAGTTTACTTTTGTGTTTGATTACAGTTGTTTATAGAACACAAACCAAACGATACTTGTGTTTGTGTTTTCCGTCCTATAATCCTGGCATGATATATAGGAGGTGTTCTTCCTGGCTGGATGAGGAGGGATAGCAGAAAATAGAGGACAGCCAAAGAACCTCAGGGCCAACAGCTATGTCATCGTATGATTATATGTGGCAAGGAAAGAAAAGAAAACATTTGTCTGAGCTCAATCTCGATTTTCAAATTATAGAGTTCTAAGATTCATATGTCTATAGTATTTAAAGTCATTTATTTGGCATAGAACTTATATTAAAAATATGACACATACATAAAGTTGAAATAAAAAGCTTATCATTCTAAAAAATAAAATTAAAATTTAGGGAACAAATTTACCCTGTGGTTCATAAAATTAATTTGTAGGTCTTATCTCAAGAAGGTGTAAATCAACTAGTCCAATAAAGGATAACTTATCCGACAGGGTATAATTTTTTTGTTTTGTTTTTAAAAACAGTTAAATTCCAGGCATTTCTGTCATTGATGAAATGTGTCAAAAGTTAAACACAAACCATGATGAGAAAATATCTTTTGTGAACTAATTGAACTAGTGCATGAATGAAGTAGGAAGGAATAATGGAACAATTCACGAGACCAAGAAACACAGGTGGTTTAAGTCTAGAGTAAAATATCTAACATCACACATAGACTCACAATCTACAGCCAGTCATTATCAAAAGCACAAAGGCTTGTATATAAAAAAGTACAAAAGCTGAAAGTCAGACACTTTGTGCTCATTCATATATCTAATATTTAGAAGAAAATACTCGGACTGGTATGTGGATTTTGGAAAGGAATAAATTTTTAACTTTGCTCTTGGGTTACTAAATCATGGTACAATCAACCAAAGCTTTCTGTCACGTTAAAATTGACATCATGTCAAAATGTTTTAGTTATTTATACAATAGCTGAAACTCTTCCGTTCACAAAAGAAAATAGCAAAACAAAACCTGGAGCCCAAAGAAAAGAGAAAGTAGTGAAAGTGTAAGTTACTTTGAATAATGAGGCTTCTAAATATTTGATGATTGCAGCAAAAATTAAACTGCCTATTGATGTGTTCAAGCTAATTGCATATAAAATGTGTAGAGAGAAAAGAGGCTGAACCACCAGCAAGAGCCCCACACCTTACTTGAATTGAAAATCATGAAATTTGTAGGGAAATTAATGGAAGTAGAAAAATTCATTCTGAGTGAATTAACCAAGACCTAGATAGATAAATATGGTATGTTTTCACTTATATCTGGAAATTAGCCATTAAGTAAATGGTAACCAAGCTAAAATTCATAGACTCAGAGAGGTTAGGAAAGGACAAGGGGAAGGAGATACATGGAAATCTTTGGAAGACAGAAATAGAATAGATTTTTTGGGGGGAGGGGGTAGATTGGAGGGGGGGAGGGGGGACAAGATTTGGAGGATCAGAGAGGGAGAGGGAAGGTAATACGATTGAGAGAGGGGATGAGAAGGAGTCAGGAAGAATTGAAGGACATCTGAGGGGCAGTATGGAGACCCAGAGCTTTGGGAACTACCTATAATATATGAAGCCTCTAAATTGAGGGAGGCAGAACCCCTACTAGCCATCTCTTGCCATCAACAAATGAAGCTTCCAGTGTCAGAAATACATTTTGTCCAATAAAATTTTTGGCTGAAAGTGTCACAAAGAAATTACCAAATAACCCAAGCTATTGACAAGACAATATGTAACTCTCCACAAGCTGAGAGAAAGATTCTGTTGCTCAAGAAAACACCCACACAACTCATTGAATAAGGAGTTGTTGAACTGGTGCCTACATAGAACCTTCCCCACCATGTTCTAGCATCTGTGACGCAGAACGGTAGTAAACACCAACACAAACAAAACCTTTGAGTTATAACCTTTCCTTCCTATAAAATTTGCAAGGACAATGGTGGTACAAACTTTGTTGGAGCAACTACCTGATGTCTGATTTGACATAATATCTATTCCATGAGATGGGACCCATACTGGACACTGCTTGGATGATCAAGGACCAAGGACTAGATATCCCAGAGACCTACTATAAAACCAAATATTACCGATCTAAAAAAAAATAAAAGTAACAATAAAATGACTCCTAATGACCTAATGATATTTTTGCTATATTCATAGATTCATTCCTTATTCAGTCATCATCAGAGAGGATTTGTCCTGAGTATACTGTAACAAATACAGAGACCCACAGCCAGTCATTATGCAGAGAGAGATAGAGGGAGAGAGGGAGAGAAGGAGAGAGGGAGAGAGAGAGAGAGAG
>CABHPP010107030.1:0-42609 GCA_902168425.1 Peromyscus attwateri
GTGTGTGTGTGTGTGTGTGTGTGTGTGTGTGTGTGTACATTTTTGCCTAGACAAGTGAACCTCTAATGGTCTCAGAAAGGTAGCAGGTAAATGTGTATACTTGGATCTACACAGTTCAGCAGTATGAGTGTGTCATCCTGCAGAGATATAGCTTCCTCTTCCATTCTTCTAAGCACACCATGTCTTACTTCATAACACAGCCCATATGCACCGTGCTCTCACTGTTTACTGCATGGCTCCATTGGGGTGCTTGAGCACAAATTGGTTCATGCATTGTTTACCTTCAGATGAATTTCCTTGTCTTCCTCTGAGATACTAAGCATGACATCTTACTGAATGTATCAGAATTGCCAAGTTCAACTTAGGTCATCAAGTAATTGTTTCCCATCAGAGAACGCTGGGGTGTCCTGCATGTGGTGATATCTCAAAGAACAAGCCCTCTGTGTACATGCTACCAATGGAGTCTTGTATGATGTCTGCAAGCAGTGTGAAAAGAACGTGACTGAAGTGTGTGTGTGTGTGTGATTGTGTATACAACTCTCCCTTGTATCTGAGTGGGTTGCTTAGGACACACACACTCACAAATACCCAAATCTGCTGATGCTTATTTCTTATATAAAATGGCACTGTATTTGCATAGAACTTTGTGCATCCTCCAGGATCCTTTAAATCTTCTTTGGATATAACACCTAGTGGACCATGAATGCTCTGTAAGTAGTTGTTCTACTGTATTGTTTAGAGACAGAAAAAAAAAAAACCTGTTCAGTAATGCTGCATTTTTGAATATTTTGATATTCTGTTTTCATTCAGCAACTGGTTGAATCCATGTATACAGGATTGGATTGGGTTGGAGAGAGAGCGAGAGAGGGTTGTTAAATAATACACTCTAAGAAGTCTTGAGTTTGGACAGATGCCTGCTGTAGACTATTATTGTTGTTTGTTTTACTCTTTTGGGGGGGCGCCACCCAGCTCCCAAATAAATTACATATGGAGGCTGATTCTTACTTATAAATGCCCAGCCTTAGCTTGACTTATGTCTTGGCAGCTTTCCTTAACTTACATTATCCCATCTACCTTTTGCCTCTGGGCTTTTCCCGTTCTCTTACTCCAGTAAATCTGACTCTTACTCCGTGGCTTGCTGGGTAGCTGGCCCCCAGAGTCCTCCTCCTTCTCTGACTACTTCTTTTTCTCCCAGATTTCCCCTTCTATATATTCTCTCTGCCTGCCCGCCCCACCTGTTTCTCTCTCCTGCCTCGCTATTGGCCGTTCAGTTCTTTATTCAACCATCAGGTATTTTACACAGGCACAGTAACACAGCTTCACAGGGTTAAACAAATGTAACATGAACAAAAGTAACACACCTTAAAATAATATTCTACAACAGACTATGGAGTTTTATAGAGGCCAGGACTATGGAGCTTTATGAGAATAACTGAACTTAAGTTGTTTATTAAAAGTGCTGTAGCCAGTTCACTGATTAGTGTGTGAACAGTGAACTAGTTAAGCTATAACCAATTAACTTGGGGCCATTCTGGAGCCTTCCCTGTGTCTCACTTGCTGTATAATTAGTGTCTGATTAGATTGGTGCTCAAGATTCTCAGAACCTGCTCTGGTTCAGGAAGCTGTATTTACTGGAAATCAAGTTTTTGTTTTATCTTGCCTGAGAAACTCAATTTAATTGATCTAAGGAATTTTCCTTTTACCAATTTGTATGTGTGTGTGTTATACATTTATAAAGATGGTGATAGATATCTAGTCTATGTGTGTATATATGGAGACAAAGAATACAGTTACTTCATGGTCCATTTCCTAACCGTCAGCCAGCCCCACTGCCTATTCGCACAACCTTCTGAAACTCAGGCAACTTTACAGACCAGTCTTTGAAATGTGGAGGCCTATGAGCAGAGCCTCATCACATCATCGCCTGTATCCACCACCACCAACACACACACACACACACACACACACACACACACACACACACACACACCCCGCACAGGTAGCCCTGCCTCGGGTCCACGCAGCACAACTCGTTCTGTGGCTCCACAAGAACAGCCAACACGCCCCTGCTACCCCAGGATGGCGTGGGCTGGCACTTGGCGTATAGATGCTCGTGCAGTTGAGGGTGTCAGAGGTATCTCTGTGCTGATTTTCAGCTCCAGATCCTGCATGTACACCACTTCTAAGAAGAAAACGTCATGCTTGCCTGTCTCCCTTCTACACTCATACAACTCTGCTTCCTCCAGCCCTTGGTTGATCTAGAGATTAACCCTTGGGTGCGGCAACAGAAAACAGAAATTAGAGAAGTTATTTCTTATCAGGACACATCTGAAGGTTGACCTGGGGCTGTGATAGACAAGTCTGTATTCTCGCTGCCCTGTCGGGAAGATGCCCATCACTATGAGACAAAGTCAAACCGAAGCCAGAAGCTGATAAATGGCAGTGAATTCTCAGTGCAAAAAAGACGTTTCTGTGTCATAGGGAATGGGCAGGACTGGGAAAGAGGAGATTTTATATTCATAAGAAAGGTAGCCGGGCGGTGGTGGCGCACGCCTTTAATCCCAGCACTCAGGAGGCAGAGGCAGGCGGATCTCTGTGAGTTCGAGGCCAGCCTGGGCTACCAAGTGAGTTCCAGGAAAGGCGCAAAGCTACACAGAGAAACCCTGTCTTGAGAAAACCAAAAAAAAAAAAAAAAAAAAAGAAAGGTAATAAAATTGACAGATGAATGAAGAAAGTGAGTGACAAGTGACTTTCCCATTGCTTTGTTACTGTTCCGTGTGTATTTCCATTCTCTAGAAGAGTATTCTTTTAAATTGGAGTGAGGGGTCAGACCTTATTATGTAGCCCAGGCTGTCCTTGAACTCTCCATCCTCCTGCCTCAGCCTCCTGATGCTAGCATGTGCCATCTGCTTACCTTGAGAAAATTCTTAAATATTTTTTTTGCTACCAACTTATAAAGGTCATGAGCAGAAACATTTTCTGTATTTTCTGATCTCCAAAGCAGCATGTAATTTCTGAAACTAGCGTCCCCATGCTGGTGTCTGTGCCACGGGCCTTCTGTCCAGATACCTAAGAAGTGTGCTGTAGACTTCCCCAAATGCTCCCATTTGCATATTCTGACCTAGTCTGTTCTTTCCCAGCCAGGAGGACTGGTTTCCTGTTAAGTGCTCTATCACTTCCATTATTTCTCTCCTAGTATTAAAACTGCAAGGGATTCATCGCCAAGCCATACTTGTGCTACACGCTCTCAGATAAGGTTTGTATTAATGTGTCATTTTTACCTCTTTCCACGTAACAGGCTTATAAACAGAAAGCGTTTGCTTATAAAATGCCAATTGTTTACGACTAGACCTTGGCATTAGAATGGTACCTGTCTTCCCAAGGTCTGGAGACTGTAGATAGTATAAAAATATGTATTCAAGGATTCTTATCATCGACTCCCTAAAATTCAAGAAAGCATATTATTCTTGGGGAGATTATTTTATTAAACTGAACCTTTGAGAGGATTTCCAGAAGGAACTATTTTCCCAGTGTCATCTTTATAATCTTTTTGATGACTTAAAAAAAAAAAAAACCCTGACATTCCTAAGCCATCTCATCTTCATGGTGGCCTCTGCAGGGCCTCTGTCAACTATCCTTTCTCCCCTCTTCCGTTTCTCCGTTTGCCACAAGGAAAATAAAACAGGAAAACCCCCTCCTCTTAATGGCCTGCCGCTCTGCATCCATCAGGGATTTCAGCTGTTTGAGTGCAGGAACAATGAAGCGGGAACATTAGATGATGGCGTGAAGACTGCGACTGTGAACGAATGCAGTAACCGAATGCAGTAACCGCCAGGGAGGCTGAGCTTGTGGCCAGCAGGACGGGGGAGGGGAGAGAGAAACAGCTGGGGAACTGGTAGGAGATAGATGGCAGCGGAGGCAAACAGGAAAAGCTTAGTGAGGGCGGGCAATGCCAGCAGCCTGCAAGGAGACTCCCAGAACACCAGCGTAGGGCTCTGGTTCCTCCACTTTGCACAGTCGTTGGCAGCCTGTTACTCTGTCTGTTGCTGCCGCTGCATTGCTGAGCCACTGAGCAGTTAACACTGTTGTCTCACAGGATTGCTGAAAAGGACTGAATATTGAAATTTAATGGACAGGAATATCTGTTCTGTCTAAAATAGAGGGAGATCTCTCTAGTTTATTGTTAATTTGTTAAACCCATCACAGAATGCCAATGGACTAATGGGAAGTAGCATGCATTAGTTTATGGATTTTTTTTTTCTTTACCAAAAATCTATCAAATTGCTGACATTCATCATCTTGACAAATTGGGAATGTGTATAATTAACTGGATTAATAGCTGATTTAGTAGGCATATCCCAGGGGAGCTGATTAATAAATTGCTACCTCCCAGGGAGACTCTTGGAGTTTTAGACTAATCCCGTTTTAGTCAACGTTAGGCCTCATCTGGGTGAAACTCCAGATGCTGCTATAAACTGTGAAAGATGGTCACCCAATGGCACAGTGCAGGAACCAGGAACACCCTGGCCTTTAGCTCTGCACCCCAAAGCTGAGACACAGAACTGCCCTGGAAACTGTGTAAGCAGCCTCTCCCCAGTCCAGCTACAAAAGCCTCAGGAAGGAGAGATGGGACTTAGCCACAGAAGGAAGTTCACATTTTGTTTTAGCTAAGATGCTGTCTACAGCAGGATAATGTAGCTGATAAGAAGCTGCTGTGACCTTTGGCTTTCTGTATAAAGAATGGTATGCAAGGCAGCATAGACCAGGGCTCTGTACTCTGACTTGACCGGCCACATTCAGTGGAGAATTGCCTTTGAACTGCTCAAGGAGAACAAAAAAAAAAAAAAAAAAAAAAAAAAACCCACAAAACCGAAACGCGAAGTGTTCGCCAGGAAGTGTCTTCCTGCCTTCCCTCTCTCCTCACCACTTTTTCTCACACACATCATCGTGCCTTCCCCAAAACTGAATTGGTTGTGACTAAAACATGAAGTATTTAGGCCGTTTAATGTGTGCTGCTGGTGGAATGCGCCACAGATCACATTCACTGTGCCTCATCCACGATGGATGCTTGCTCAGTATTGGTGGAATTTATTTGTTCAGTTGTGATTTCCCATGCTGAGATGATATTGTCACTGACCACTGAGAAGACTTTTGATGCCAGATCAGGCCTTTTATCAAATGCAGATCTCCTACCACAGGTCCCAGGGTCCCCAAATTAAATTATTCCCATGGCTCTGAGTGGCTTTAGGCTGAGCAAGCTTTCAGGTGTTTTGCAAGCATATCACAAACTCCTTGTTTGGACCTTCTTGGGAGTGTCACTATCAATGTTCAGAACCTGTTGCCAGTCATAAGGAAGCTGTCCGTAGAATAAGGGTAGAAAAAATGGTGCTGATCCTCACATTCTACAGGCTCTGTGGATGCAGATGCAGAGGAGCAGAAAGATGAGTAGACGCCTAGTTTGGGGCGTCCTAAAATCCCACAAGACAGAAGAGCTGTTAAGTTGAAAGTGTCGGCTTAGCTTGAGTCAGTCCCCTTTTGCAGTGTACACATGTACACATAGTCACACACATGAAATGAAGGGCCACCATGCCAGTGAGAACTCTACTCAGGGCAGTTCACACTCGACCATTGGTCATGGAGCTAGGTGCTCTGCTTCAGCTCAAGCTTGCCACAGTTCTTTGAGAGTGGTCTGGAATATTTTTTCCAGTAAGAACTTATAATCTACATAGCATACAATCATCATTTAAACGATGCAGTTTAATGGGTATTAGCACAGAGTGATGCAAGCATCATTTGTAGAACATTTTCACCACAGTGCCTACCTCCCGTCTTCCCCAACTCTAAGCAGTCACCCTTTCTCTAGGCACCCAGCTTTATTTATTTGACCATTTTTGGACATTTCTTATCAATGGGATCCCATAATATTCAGGATCACTGGCTTCTTTCCCTTACCATGTGTTCAAATGGCATCCATGTTGAACCTGTGACAATATGGCATTCCATTCTATATGTGACTGTGTGTGTTTACCATTTTTGTCTCTGTTCATCAGTTGATGGACACATGGGTGGTTCTGGTTTGAGGCTGTGATGAGTCATGTTGCTCTGAACCTCAGTGTATAAGCTTTTGTGTGGATTTCTGTTCTTGCTTCTCTTTGTATGTACTTAGGAGTAGAACCATTGGATGAGATGATAGTTAATTCATGGTTAATACTTTCAGAGAAGTTTGAGACTATTTGGAAAGTAGATGATTGTCTTGCACTCTTAGCAGAGGGGCTGCAGGTTCAGATTTCTCCACATCCTGCCAGCACACATTACTCTTAGCTTTTAGTTCAGACCCATGAGGCAGCATCTCATTGTAGTTTACACTTGCATTTCTTTGATGATGGCATTGACCATCTGTGAATTCATTGGTCCTTTTATAACTTCTTTTGGAGAAATGCCTATTTAAGACTCTTTGCTCATTTGGGACTTGGATATCTTATTTCCTTTTAAGAGGTTTTATATATTCTCACAACATTTCCTTTATTATAAATAGGCTTGTACCTATTTCTCTTCTCTGGGATGTCATCTTTATTATACATAGTGTTTTCTAAAGCTCACAACTTTTTATTTTATATTTTATTGATTGTACACTTAGCATCATATCAGTAGCTTTGGCCAAATCTGATCTCATGGAGATTTACCTGTGTTTTCTTTCATGGTAGTTTTGGGGGGTTTTTTGGGGTTTTTTTTTTTGTGGTTTTACCTCTTACATTTATCATCTCAACGTAACTTTAATATCACGTGAACTCAGGATTCCACTTTCTTGTCTGTGGCTGCTACCTATCCCAGCACTGTTTGATAAAGTGATTGTTCTTTTTCCATTGGGTGGTCTTGGCACTTCTGTTAAAAGGCAATTGACCGTGTAAATAAAGGAATGTAAATCTATGGGTTTGCTTGCATGGGTGGTAATTTTTTTCCCATTTAATCTGTCTGTCTGTCTGTCTTTGTGATAACACCACTATCTCCATCACCTTGTTTCCCTGGAATATTTTTAACTCATGCTCTAGCTATTTTGACAGTGCAAAATTATGCACCACCCTAGACTGTTCAGTTTTTAAGTCGGGCTCTTCCTTCACATCTAGGAGAAGAAAATGCATTTTGATTTTATTTGTATGTATGTGTGATATTAGGGATTAAACCTAGACCTTTGAGCATGCTACACAGTGCTCTACCACAAACTCACAAACTGCATCCCCAGCCCTGAAGTACTATTTCTAATATGCATTGACAGAATTTCACATTTGAAAACAAAAACAAAACAACCCTGACCTGAAGCCATTGGACTTGGATAATTAATCTTGCTCGTCATTCTGACTAATTCAGAAGAGTTTTCTGAGCTTGGGCATTGACATAGAGAAGCCAAGAGGTGATTCGAATCTTCATCTAAATCCATGTGCATGGCAGGAGCCTGGGAGGAGGTTTGACTTGAAAGCTAATGAAAGAGTAGAACAATATCGCTAGAATTCGCTTAGCCCAGAAGCACTTCACCCAGCGCAGCCTTGTCCCTCCCACTTTGTGTGATTGACAGAGACCTGGAGTTGGGTTAGAGGAAGACAGCCCATGATTGTGCCTCTCGTTCTGATTGTTTTAGATTTACTTTTAGATTTAGAAATAAGAAAATAATAATGCAGCTGAATGCATTGGCAAAGAAAAGACAGCCTTTCTCACTTGACAACTGGCAGGGAAAGAATAGTTACACCTTAATACAATATATACAATATAAATAATGTGTTGATTCTGCAGCAGAAGAAAGCAACACTCAGAAATGATGATCTGTCCAAAAGAACAACAGTTAATACAAATCTGGGTGGCTCATGTTCTACGATTGAATGTTAAACAATACAGAATTTGTACCTCAGTCTGCTAAAGTAATTAAGAAGCTCTAGATCTTGGTCAGCAGTTGGAATAGCCTCATGAGAATAAACTCTTCATTTCCACTCCATTCTTCTCCTCTCCTCCCTCGCCCAGCCCCCATCATGGTGTCTCATGTAAAGTAAGTGTTCAGGGGCCAGAGAGGCAGTTCATCAATTCTTCCAGAAGACCCAGGTTTGGTTCCTCAAAACTTCCTGCAATCCAGCTCAAGGGGCTCCCGCACTTCCTCCAGCCTCCACTGACACCCACACACATGGCGTACAAATGCACACACATGCACATAAATAAATATTTTAAAAGATAAAACTAGGAATTCAGTACTGAAGAGATTTGTTCAAAGATGGGAAGTAAAGCAGAGAGGAAAGGGAGGTGGGAGAAGGGCTGGAGCTGACCAAAGACAGGATGTGGGAGCTGATGAATGGGGAAGGCTGGGGGAGTCTCCTGGGAGTTGCCTCCCTTCCATAGTGGGGTGCTGATGGAATGATAAAGGATTAGATCTGCATGCCCTTGGGTCTTGATGTATGCACCACACCACCACAGCTTCCTTTCCATCAGAAAATTTCAGAATTGAGTCACAGCTTACCTTGCCAAAAAGTATGAATGTTCTTTTCATATAAATACTGTGTTTTACCTCAAATGTTGGTGACAGTTACTTGATCTTAATTGTACTAAGTAACATACAGATTTATCTGTCACAAACTAGGAAGACTTTGAGAAAAAAAAAAAAGTAAATTGCTTTATATTGGATCAAATAATAATGTGGTTCTTATTTCAGAGGGAAAAAAATCGTATGTATTCACTGCTGTTGGTACGTTTGCCTGTTTAGAAGTTAAACCTGCAGCCTCCTTAGAGAGGAGTGCAAAGCTCCATGTCTGGTAAACAGGTCGGGTTTTTCCAGTAAGCTGGCAAGTGTCTTTCACAGCCTATCCATACGCCTTCCCTGCCCCCCAACATTCTTTCTTTCTTTTCGGTTACAGGCCAAGAAAGGAGAGGGGCTCTCCCATAACAACATTTGAACGGGACACATTACTAGAACTCAGAAATACTTTTGGACGAGCATTCCTCCAAGGTAAATATTGCCATTGAGGAAGAAGGGAGCACACGGTTAGCATTCTCAGATGGCGGCGGCGGCGGCGGCGGGACCGCACGCACAGAGGTTTGATTGTCTAGTCTAGAGCAGATTAGGACTGTGTGAGGGAGGGAGGGGGAGAGAGAGAGAAGAAAGGAGGGCTGTCGCTGCTTCCTGCAGCCTCGCTAAGTGTGTCACCAAGAGAACAGCATCTCACCCAGGGAGATCATGGGACTGGTCGGCAAGTGTGTGGGAAAAGAGGAGGGGAGCAGGCCGTGTGTTTAGACTGAAAATAGTGTTCATTCCTTTATGACGAAAGAGTTGAGTGATTCTAATTAAAGGTCAGATAAAGTATATGTTCTGCACATGTCATACAGGGGGGGCCTAGACCATTATACTCTGCACCAACTGAGACAACAAATAAGAAAAGTTTTAAGAAATCTCTATTCTTTTCTGAAAATGTACACCAAGTAAGCCTTTCATTGATTTGTGTGCAAAATGCTTCCTAAATGTCTCATTTTGGAAGATTATGTACTTAATGCCTCTTTTAAAGAGGAGCCGTGGAGGGGGAGACATAGACAGTCCTTGGGACCGGAGCAGGGTGGACCAGCCTTGTCTTACACATCCAGGGTGGTAGCTCCAGGCTCTTCCTCTATGAATCATGAGCTTAGCAGACACCGAGGCTTAAGGGAAGCAATAGAGCCCACACTCACGTTCACACTTGTGCCTCAGCTCCTGGGATCTTCACACAAACTTCTGGGAAGTTCCTCTGCGGCTGTTTAGTTTGTAGCAAAAGGCTATTTTCGCTAAGCCCTGAGATTTTGCTTGATGAGCCCTTCCTCCTTTTTCCTCACAAAAGTGTCTGTGTACTCGTATCCAGAGGGATGAGACAATATACGATTGGAATTAAAATCTACTTGTCCACTTTCTCTGATTAGAAGATAATACACAGTTAGCGTTGGTCCACCCTTGGTGTTCTGGAAAGCAGTTTCAGATTGGCAAGGGGGGAGCTGCGTTC
Organism: Peromyscus attwateri; assembly: GCA_902168425.1. Classification (NCBI taxonomy): domain Eukaryota; kingdom Metazoa; phylum Chordata; class Mammalia; order Rodentia; family Cricetidae; genus Peromyscus; species Peromyscus attwateri. Next base: position 10,002 of record CABHPP010107030.1, read on the forward strand.
TGTCCTCCCCCTGGCTGCTCTGCTCGGAAGGCTTGTGGGGAGTGTAGGCTGTACATTGGAGGAGAATTTTGTGATACTATTCATTCTCGGCTCTGACAGAGAGGACATTGTTTGCTCACTGTAATAGTCTTGGCAGGAGCCTCTGCTGTGCATACAGAATGGGAAACGGCAGAGCAGTGGGAAACCTCAGAATTCTAAGAAACACAGCAGCTTAGGGATTTTTTAAAATATATTTTAATAGCTTCTCATTACCAAGATGCAAGTTATAATTTGGGAACCCGATTTCCTTGCTTCCTTTCTTTGCCCTGCATTATGCATGTCTTCCATAGAAAGGTCCTTATGAGAGCAGTATGCCCATCTCAATACTGCAGCATCAAGAATTTCAGTCCTAGAAATTGAGAAAGACTCCCTGCACGTTCCAGACAGCCTTTGATGTTGCTCCGTGGACTTTAGCATGCATACCACTGCTGGTGATGTTAATCTGAAGCTCATGGAAACAGTTATGTGCCCACTGAGTAAGAGAAAAAGCACGTTTAAAGGTGTGCAGAGAGTAAACGCTGCATGGCAAGGGACATGGAGAGGGTGCCACCCATGGTGCTTAGAACCTGGAAGGCACCAACTGGAGAAGGAAACGGTCAAAGTCTCTACGGTCTGGACTGGATACTGCCAGGGCAGAAATACAGACTCGAGTTGAGGTCAGGCCTGAGTTTAGAGCTTGTCCCCAAGCTTGCAATGAGATTGTCCCTCATTCCCCAGTCTTGCCATATATGTAGAAGAATAACCCCTTTGAATATTTCCCCCAACTACTGCATTTTATAAATCAGGAGATTTCTCAGTGTGCAGTTCTGATAGTGTCAGGCCCTCAGATCATGGCAAACCCTCCGGGCTTTTGAGATCACCTATGTAAAGACTCATCTTACACAGTCAAGGCCCATCTTTTACTTGACCGCCGGTGACATGACTAATGAAAATTATTTGTTTTGTTGTTTTTAAACTTTCTAGTATTTGTTGATAATCTTTTTAAAGATATGCTTGTATTTCTCTTTTTTCTAAATTGTATATTTTAATTGTTTTTTTTATTTTTTCTGATTATAATAGAAAGAGGGCGGGAGTCAAAGCTCAGTAACAGCATAGACACCTCATATGCCTGGGTACCCACGTTCAATCCTTAGGATTACAAACCACAATAATGAAGAAGAGTGATGATAAATAAACAAAAAATAGAGGAGTGCATTAATATGTCAGTGTTTGGTACTGAACAACAGAGAAATCAATAAAAATAACTAAGATCTTCAGCAACCTTCCTCCCTTCCTTTCTTGTTTCCAGTTGATGCACTTTAGTTTATCAGCTTTTAATATAAATGTTGTTGTTTTTAACAATTGAGTAGAGGATTGCTGAGGGCATGGGGTAGATGCCCTTGGCATCTCTAAGACACTGTTGTACGAGGGCATCCTAGAGAGCTGGGCCAGCCACTCCTGCCTGTCGGGAAGTCTGTGGAGGTGCTGCTTAGATGGCAAGGCTGTCTACCGAGGACCTGGTGGCCGGCCCATCATGACTCTGGCATCCATGGCATCCAAGAGAAACCCATTTGTTTCTCTTGAGTCTGAAACTTCCAGTGCCACTATACCCGGGGCCTGAGCATTGTTACTGTTGACACCTGGTCTCCCATACTTGTGAGCATAACTCATCAGAAGGGACAGGGTAGGAGCTCACAAGCAGGTAGATCCTTGGAGGAGCCAGTATTAACTGGTTAGCTACAGTTGTCCTTAGGGGAGGAGACTAAGGGTCTTGTGTGACCATTGGTGTAAGTCATCCTTGTCCACTGTGAAGAGAAATGTATATGAAGGGAAGGCACAGCAAAGTCTGAACGGTGTTTTCCTGTTACAGGACACATCATGGCTCCCGGAAAGGGAGGGGCAAGCATTGAGGTATTAAACTGCAATCTGCATAGCTCCATATTGTGATTATTAGGAGACCCATCTTACTGAAGATGAAAGAAAAGTTCAGAGAGGGTAAGAACATGAGTGGCAAGAGCAGAGTCAACACTGTCATCTAACAACAGCCTGGAATCTGGGCTTAGGGTACCACGTGACCTACCTCCGTAAACTTGCTAAGGGGCCACTTCCTTTGGATCTGTAACAGTCACCTCTCTAGAGGCACACACTTGGAAACAAACCTTTGTCTGATTGTGTGTACCTCTGTAGAAAAATAACTTACAATCGCCTCCTGTCTAAAGTGGACAAAAGACAGTGGTCATTAAAGAACAAAATTCCAGACATTTCCTTCATGACCCTCCTGGTGCACAGTGTTTCTAGTGGGCCCAGTACCCTCTCCACTGCTGGGAGACTGAGCTCCTAGGGACAGTGTGACTTCCACCTTCAAGAGCACCCTCAGCAGAGGCTGATGTGTCAGGAGATGAACATGTGGCCATCTCTGTCCTCCACCTGATTCCTGGGATCTCGTCTTGACCCCAAACCTCTCAAGGTGTGTTCCAAGGAGTCTTAGTAAGTGTAGCTCCCAACCATGGCCCCAAAAGAGATGTTTTTAATTCATAATCCGTTATGTTTTACAGATACAAGTTAGAGAAGGTTAAGTGGATTCACTTGTTATAAGACTTCTCAGAATTTCTTGTGACCCTCTAAAGTAAGGTGAGCCTGGAGAGTTTCTCTGTGTCAGGGAGAAGTGTTTACTGGCATTGCTTGGACGATGCCATCTTAAGAACGGGAAAGAAAAGAGTCTTGTGACATGGAGGCAACAGTATGCTAACTAGAAATCATAAACTCCTTTTAGGATCCCTGCCTTGCAGTCAGACTTTGAAACGCTAACCACTGGAACCTGGGGTTTCTCATCTGTGAAATATGCCAGATAGAACTGGATTATTTCTAAGCTCTTTGTAGCTTTAGAAACCGGGGACTGGTGAGAACATGCCCTATTCCAGAAGGACCGCAATATACAACACATGGACAGGAAAGCACGGCAGGAGTGAAATGAGGAACGGAATAGAAGGGAAGAGGGCTGTTAGGATACAGAGGAATTCCACAAGATCCTTTGTGGTGGGCGTGAGAGGAACAGACTTTATTTTATTTAATGAGCAGTTTGAAAGGGAACTGTGTTTGTTGCTTCATGATTAATGATGTTCTAAACCCAAACAATTAAATGTTCCCAGGAGAAGCAACTGTTCCCAGTTTTGAGACCAAAATTTCCCCATAGTCTTTTAGATATTGATTTTGGTTGCAGGATCTCAGTAGATGTGAGTCACGGGGAGCCGTGCACACATTGTCCTCATGCCTGAGCTCCTGAACCATGCAGCCCTGCTTGGTATGTGTGATGTGTGAGTCTTGACTGTCTGAGCTCTGAGGTATTCTCCAAAACCAGACGGACTGTATGACAGGAAGCCCCAGGTCCCTGGTGCAGTCAGGAAATGCTGTCAATATCAAAGCATGCTAGCCTGACTTTCCACCTGCCCCATGTTTTCAGGGCTCCCATTTTCTTCCCATGTTCTCGGCACCCCATCTTCTTTCCCTTTGCCCTTATGTAATTTCTTATAATGTGCCTGGGCCCAGAGCACCGAGTTCTTCCTAGCAGCTGCTTCACCAAAATAATTGGGATTCACCATGTCCAGGAGTTGTACACATTTCGTAGTACTAAAGGAAAACATTAGGATTCAGCATGCCCAAGAGTTGTACACATTTCATAATACTAAAGGAAAATCACCGAGATTCGGCATGTCCAGGAGTTGTACACATTTCATAGTACTAACTATGGTACTACCATGGTTCAAATCCAATTTCTGTGTTTAAAGAATTGGTAAGTGAAATGATGACTTAAATGTTTAAGAAAATAATGTTTGAGAAAGGTGTTTTGGAATATGTCAACAGAGAAGATCAGGTGAGCAAGCACACTTCAATGCCTAGGGTTTGTGTAAACATTCATAATTCCCATCTCAGTTTTCTATAGTTTTCAGTATCAATTAAATGAAGTTTCTTTATACATACAATGGACAGCCAGTTGTTGACAGTAAACATTAAGAAACATCGCAGTTACCACATTACTACCTGCAGTCATGTGCTCAGAATTTGTACACACTTCTCATGATTTTGGAGAGAGAGAGTAATAAAACACAGTATGTACAAACATTTCAGGTAAATGCATAACTAACTCATCGGCCATCACAGCATTTATAATTGCTTGCATTGGGCCTTGCTCAAGACCAAGCCTATCACTCAATCATAGATCAAGGAAGGTCGCACAAGACCACAGCCCACCCTGCTGACTGTGGATTGTCAAGGAGAGGTGGTCACTGTCTTCTTCCCCAGTGTCCCCCAGGTGAGCACTCCAGGCTCCAATGGATAGCTCAAAGTCCATGGTCACACAGATGGCCCTGATTAAACTCACCAGATCACAAGATAAAGCACAAAAATGTGGCCTGGCAGTGGTGACACACACCTTTAATCCCAGTACTCAGGAGGCAGAGGCAGGTGGATGTCTGAGTTCAAGGCCAGTCTGCTCTACAGAGTGAGTTCCAGGACAGCCAGGGCTGTTACACAGAGAAACCCTGTCTTGAAAAAACCAAAATGAACATCACAAAAACATGAATGTGGAAAAGACACTTGTAAAGAGAATTAACATAGATGGAGAGACCTAGGAAAGGGTTGGGAGATGAGTGTGTGTGTGTGTGTGTGTGTGTGTGTGCCAAAAACTTTTTGCCAGGTTACTTTATTATTAACCACAAAAAAAAAAAAATTTCCAAGTTCAGTATTTTTGTCCAAATTCAAGATACCATAAATGCTAGTTATTATAAACTATTTTTATCTATTTTAGTATCATGATATACTAAATGTAGCTTGAAAATTGCATTCTTAGTTCCCAAACCAAGAATATATAGCATAATTGCCATTTGAAAACTGTTTGGTGGGGCTGGAGAGATGGCTCAGTGGTTATAAGCACTTGTTGCTCTGGCAGAGGATCCAGGTACAGTTTCCAGCACCACATGGCAGCTCACGACCATCTGTATATAACTCTAGTTCCGGGAGGTCCAAAGCCCTCTTCTGACTTCCTCAGGCACCAGACATGCATGTGGTGCACAGACATACATACAGGCAAAACACTCATACACATAAAATAAACAAATCTTCTTTAAAAGATATTTTAAGTTATGCATTCCAGTACAAAATAGATTTAAAGTAAATTAAAAGCATGTTACTTTTTAAGTAAGAAAAAACTCAAAATGCAACAGCTAAAGTTTATATTTAAACAAATTTGACAATATAGTTAACAATAATATACCAAAAACCACAAAATTTTACATGTTGTTTCTTACGTATTATAGAACATTTAAATATCTGTCATGAAGGCTTGCAAAAATTCAACCCTGAAAGTCAAAGTAGGCCACACCCTTAATGAAGCCCAGGAACGCCTTTGGAATAATGTTATTTGTTATCATTTGAATCTTGTCATTCTTTTTTTAAAGATTTTAAGATTTATTTATTTTTCTGATTATTTTTATTTTCTGTGTATGAGCATTTTGCGTGCATGTGTGTCTATGCACCACATGTGTGCCTGGTGCTCAGGGAGGTCAAAGGAAGTGCCAGATGCCTGGAACTAGAGTTACAGGTGGCTGTTATCCCCCCAACTAGGTGCTGGGAATTTTGAACCTGGGTTCTCTGAAAGAGCAGCAAGTGCTCTTAAACCCTGAGTCATCTCTCCAGCCCCCAAATCACAGGGGTGTGTGTGTGTGTTTCTGCACCATCAGGGATTGAACCCAGGGCCTCACACAGGTGGGGCAAATGCTTTTCTGCTGAACTATAGCCCCAGCTCAAATCTTATCATTCTTATAATCCATCAAGTACAGTTACTTTATTACTATATATGTACAATGGATGATTGATTAAAGACAGGTAGCCTCATAAAAATTGTAATTTGATATGAGGCCTAATCAGTTGCAGAGGAAATCCTAAAGTCCACTGGGGTAGTCATTTTATTAGAAGAAAATGTCATAAAGCTGTGCTCACAACACCACCACCCCATCCATGATGGTCTCCTGGAGGTTTCTGTCCCAGGAGTCACCTCTTCAGATGAATGATAACCTTAAATGTCATTGAAAATCCTTATACTATTTATGTTCTCTTTACATAGTGCATGATAGAGAGATCCTTACTGTTTTTGAAATGTCAATCAGAAATAAGTGACATTTCCTCATTTATTGTTCTTATCATAAAAAGATTTCCCCAGAATTTCTACATTCCATTAGAATATGTTAGTTTTCCTTGCTTTGTGCCTTTGGGCATTAGGATGTTGTTAGGATCTCCTTATTTGGCAGGCTTATCAGTTTTGAAGTTCTGTCTTTATTCATTTTTTCCATCACGGTAGATAAAATTTACATCTGCTGTTACATTCATCCAAACCCCACTGACAAAGTTCAGAATTATTTATCTTGGACTCAGCTGTTTTCCAAGAAGTTTGGTTAACTCTCAATGTTGATTTAAAAACCCACCTGTCATCACAGCACTGCTTAACAAGGTTTTAATATCTAAAGAAGTATTCATTGGACAGGACAGCAACAGACAAACCCATTTGGTGAAGTATCTTTGACACTGCATTAACGGAAGTAAACTACAATTTTTCTTGGAATCATAACTAGCTGTTATTTTCAAACTTTGAAAGAACAAGTCATTAGTACTAGGAAAAAAAGATGTTGAAGTGCTGTGCTTGGCAACCTGGAGGATCTTTTTGGCCCTTAGATTTGCCCGTTTATAGTGCGGCACCAGTCAGAGTGAAATACTTGGCATCTCTGTAAGCGGCACAAACACTTTACCATTCTCTGTTGTGATCTGCAATCCACTTCAAATGAATCCGTCTTGTGTGGGAAATGTTTTACATAAACATTGGCAGGGAAATGATCATTGAATCATTGTGGGCTTTAAGAGCATGAACTTTCTCAAGCCAGTGATGGCAAATTATACAAGAGTATCATGGTTGTGTGTGAAATGCCTGTTATTTCCTCTACTCTGTCCTACCCCTTGCTTTTTAGGTTTTGGTGATCCATGTTAAAAATCAGAGACCACATGTCAGGTCCTTCCAAATGTCACATTCTTTTTAACTTAACCTTTCTCCTGCCCACAGTGTATTTCTCATAATTAAACTTGAGATTACTTCATTAACATGTGCCCTTTTCTTCATAGGAGAACAGGAGAGCAGTAATTTGTAGGATTGCACCCTTTGAATCCCAGAAGAAAAATACTCGTATCCATCCATTGTCTCCCTCCCCATCCCCGTCACACTCCTTCAAAGAGTGTGTGTGCCTGCCATTCCCTTACCCTTCTCTCCCTCCTCCTCAACTCTCAAAAAAAGAGAGAGAGAGAGAGAGAGAGAGAGAGAGAGAGAGAGAGAGAGAAATAGCCAACTAAATGTAATGCACCATCCTGGGACAAAAATCATGAGAACCCTTATGTGGTGGCTCACAACTCCCAGCACTTGAGAGATGGAAACAGGAAGATGACTTCCAGTCCAAGGCCAACCAAGTCTACAGAATGAGACTCTTGTCTTCAAAAAATTAGATAAATTCTAAGAAAATATGAATTAAATGATAGCAGTGTGCCAATATCAGTTTATAAATTATAGCATGCTAATGTAAGAAGCTAATGATGGACTAGAAAATAAACAATTTAAACTAATGTAGTAAATTGCTAGAGTTGACATCGGCCCATTTTGTAAGAAGAACTAGTGTAGAAAGTGATCATTTCTGCCCTCGCTAAAATCCTTCACTGAACATAACCATGCAGAGGTTGACAAAGCATAGGCCTTCAGCAAAGGCTGGGGACCAGCTCCAGTACTGCACCCTGATTTTGTGCAGTAGAATACACTCCAGATGCCCCAGAGAGAGGACGTAGGCTCAGACATCCAGACGTGGTTACCCAGACATTCCGGGTAGGAATACTGCTGATCATGATCCCTATCTCCTGATCTTGTTTTCCTGTCTATGAAGTCGGGTTTGAGCAGGTTTTTCTCTTGGGGAACCTATGTTTATTAAAGGTGAAATGTTGGCAGTAAAGTGATTTGTGTATATTATATACTCTGTAACAAGATTATTTATAATTTTGACACTTGAAGTCTTGTCCAAAAATAATTATAATTTTGAAAGTAAAACTAGTGCCATGTGAGTTCCTTGCATACTAGGAAGATAAAAACCACATTCTTTGAGATCCCCGTGTTGAATCTGAACCTGAAATTAAAATCACACTAAAATACCACATTGTAGCTTAATTTGTGATAAAATGATTTTATTCACACAAATGATGTATATTTTCAGAGAAAGAGTTTAGATTAATGTGCTTTTAGACTATACACTTAAATGATAATTAACTTTGCTGCATTATTTAATGCAGTCTGTAGTATTGTTATGTGTTATTTAATTTAGGTCAATAAAACCCTGAATACCCATTTATGTTGGAGGCTTTTAGGATATTTTGGGTTCTGCCAAGTGTTCACATTATGCTTAGAGTTAATCATAGGGACATTTCTCATCTAGTAATTATTTTTTAGTTCCTTCAGAGCCAGTCATTGTCTAGTATAAGAAATTATTTCCTAGCTGTGGTGCATCGGTGCTGAGTTTTGATTACAGGCATATTAAAAAGGTTTTGTTATAATTACCTTGATTGTTAAATCCTATAATGAGTGTGATGGGAGGGAATCTGTGGAAGGTTGAATAGCAGTTTTCAATTCTGACTGCTCGGTCAGATCACCCACAGGTTTTTAGTGTCTGCACATGCAAGCTGTACCCCCAAACTTATTAACCCAATCTCTGCGGGCATTTCTTTAAAGTTCCCAGGTGTTTCTAATGTGCAACCAGAGCTGAGGACTACTGCCTTGGAAAGCAAGATGCCTCCAAGGTGGCCCATCACATAATGCTCCTGCTGTTTGTGACTGTGTGGCTTGAGCCGGGGAGTCCTGGGGACGAACATAGTTTCAAAGAGAAAGACACTTGCCAGCATTTGAACAAACAGAGCAGCTCCTGGCTGACCCAGACTCTCCCTCCAGGAGACGCAGGGAGAGGCTGCCCTGACTTTGAAGCCACGGCACGCGTGTTCTGGCTTTGCCTTGCTCTGCTTACTTCCACCTTACTTCCGGCATAGGGTCGATGGCAGCTGACAGTTAAGCAGCACCTGCTAAGTATCAGATCCCATGCTCACAGGGATCTGACTTCCAGCCAGGAAACATGGATAAAAGGCCAGAGTTCTTGGCTTTGCCAGCATGAGGCCCCAAATTCAGTCCCCAGGACCATCATTATAGAGAGAAATCCAGAGTTCTGTTTTGTGAGAAAACAAATCTTTCTGACTAGTTTGACATTCCATCATTTGTTCATTTTGTTAATAAAAGAACTCAAAACGCAATCAAAAATAAGGCTTAAAGCCGGGCGGTGGTGGCTCACTCCTTTAATCCCAGAGGCAGGCGGATCTCCGTGAGTTCGAGGCCAGCCTGGGCTACCGAGTGAGTTCCAGGAAAGGCGCCAAAGCTACACAGAGAAACCCTGTGGGGGGGGGGGGGAGGCTTGAAATGGCCACAGAAATACAAATGATCTCTTATACCTGAAGTAAAACAGAAAAAGTAACAACCCTTGTCTGTTGCCTCAGCACAAACTTAGGGTGACCATTTGTCTGGCCGTTTATCCTGTGTGTGTGTGTGTGTGTGTGTGTGTGTGTGTGTGTGTGTGTGTGTATGTGTGTATGTGTGTCCATGCTCTGGTTGATGTGGGTTAGCTCCTCCTACCTAGGCTGTTCTCCCATATCTGGGCTTCAGCTGAGACACCCTGGCTGACAGAGCTCTGCTCTCTGAATCTCAGCGGGACATGGTAGGCTTGTTGGAAGGGGCATCAGGTTTCCCTTGAGAATACAAGATGTCTCAGACCTCCCAGAACTGAGACATTGATACTTATACTTGGGCTACATTCCTCGGCCAAAGCAAGTCCATCAGTCAGTCTATGTTCAGGGGATGGAAAAGCAGATTTCGTCTCTTGATAAGAGATACTGAAATGTCACACTGTGAAAGGCACAGACAGAGTGAGCAGCTGTGGTTCTTTTTACCATCAGAGGATAGAAAAGAGTAATTCTGTCTTCAAATATGATGAGAGATTCCCAAGAAGTGGTTACATTTGAGCAGATTTCGGAAGCTGAAAACCCATTTCAGGTACTAAGAACAGCAAGAGCCAGACCACCAAGTTGCAGCTTCATTAGACAGAAATGATGAGTTCTTCCGATACAGGAAGTACCCTGACACTGAGGACACTTCACATGGGCTTCTGAGTTTGGACAGTGATGTGACCTAAGAGCCCAGGCCTTATGTCAGATGTGATAACGGATAGCCTTTACCGTGTACCAGCTGGTGGGGCACGGACAAGTGACAGTGCCTGCGTTTAGTACAGAGAGGTCAACAATGTGTCTATTCGCTTTTGCAGTGTAGTAAGCCACCCTACAGCTCAACAGTTTGCAAACAGATACTTCTTTAGCTCCTAGTTCTAGGCCCTTCCTGTTTGTGCTGACTCACCTGGGCAGCTCTGATCTCACCGGATCGACCTATCAGGGGCCCACCACCAGCCTGCAGCCAGCTGTATCGCTCTGAATCCAGAGGTTTACTGGATTTGAGAAAGCAGGCAACTGGGCCCAAGTCTGTGAGCACCCAGGGAGAAAGCAGGGACCCAAGAGTAAACACTGAAGCAGGCACAGCTTGCTGGAAGGTTCAGAATGGACCTACTCCTGCTCCCAGTGCTTTGCATAGGTAGAAGTGAGTCAAAAAGCCAGCCCAGAGCAGAGGAACAGCTGTGGCTCACTGGAAGGAGCTCCGAAGTCACATTACAAGCAGTGAGGATACTGAGAGGGGAAGACTTGTGACGGTGTGTGATCTCTCCCATCTACTTCACAAACCCATGAGGTTCGAAGTGCCTCTTCAACACCTGGAAACTGCTAACCTTTTCTTAGGTGTATTAACAATCAGATCCAAATTCTTCAACTGCTTTCTTTTGAAAAGTATCAGATGAGCCTCCATGAAACACTACTCACAAAAGTTGAGGGTCATGCAGCCTTCCCGTCTAGCATGATAACAGACGTAGGGAAGGTTGCCTCTGAGGGCATGTGTAGCTCGGTTCAGGGTCAGGGACTGTCACTTGATAGGGTCACCAGAGCTTGATGGCAGTGTGCATGACACATAAAGGGTCAACCCAAGGAAAGAACCAGAAACAATAAAATACAGTATTTCATCTCCCAAACTATTAAAGGTCTGTCATAATGGGTAAGAACCCATTTCAAAACCTGGGCTCTTAATAAACCTTTATTGATTTAGTTCACTATTGTAAATATTTTCATCAAACCTCTTAAGGCCCACATAGTTCCAGATTGATCCATAAACTGCACACAAATCCTGTGCAACAGATTGAGCATAGGTTATTTGTCTGGCGGCTAGAATACCTAATTAGTGATATGGGTGAAAAAAATCTGCCTGTTTTGAAATGAATAAAACATCAAAGGCAATTAAGAAATACAGAGAGGGCCAGGGATGTGTCTCCGTGGGCAGAGGGTTTACTGTACAAGTGCGAGGACCTGAGTGTGGGTTCCCTGGCACTAGATACAAAGTCTGGTGTAGCTACATGTGCACCTGTGACCTCAGTGCTGGAGGGTGGGTTGGAGACAGCTCACTGGGGTTTGCTGGCTTTCCGCATAGCCAAAACAGCAAGCTCCAAGGTCAGTGAGAAACCCTGCCTCAAGAGTATGAGACTGAGAGATAAAGAAGACCTGACATTATCTCCTGGCCTCTGTGGGGATAGGTACACCTACACACCACTCTTCACACAACACATGAATGCATACTGTGGAACTATGGCAAATTCATTAAAGGGTCTACCTCCTATAACATGGAAATTTGAAGCCCCTAAAACAGATGTCATGTGGTGGGAATCTCTGCCACTCTCTCCAGCCTGGTTCACCCAAACCATCACTTCTAGAAGTGCCAAGGCTGCCTGGAGAGCCTGACTCTTGCCGGCCTCATTTAGTCCCTTTTGTGACTTTAGAAAGTCTTGAGGCAGAGTGATGAAGAGATTCAGCATGCACCTCTCCAGGCCACAGAGGGGACTCTGAAGCTGTGGGCCTTAGCTCAGTTCCTTCTGCACCAACAGTCGCCTAGTGGATGGGGGTTGATAGAGCTATTCTAGTACATTGATGGTCAGTAGATTGTCAGCAACCACATAGATATTGAATCCCAGAAACTCCGAGTGTCAGAAAGAAAAGGGACTTGGAGTTAGAAGTTCCAAGCGACCCAGGCAAGGGTGTGCTGAAGGGTTTGCATCTGCTTTTAAAACCCACACCCATGGGGCTGGAGAGATGGCTCAGAGGTTAAGAGCACTGCTTGCTCTTCCAAAGGTCCTGAGTTCAATTCCCAGCAACCACATGGTGGCTCACAACCATCTGTAATGAGATCTGGCACCCTCTTCTGGCCTGCAGGGATATGTGCAGACAGAACACTGTATACATAATAATAAATAAATAAATCTTAAAAAAAAAAAATAAAACCCACACCTACCTCTATTCCCCTTTCTCAGTGGAACACAGGGGCATGCAGGTCAATCTTCCGGAAGGCTTCAGTGCCTTGGTGACAGAGTAGAGTTCATTCTGAACTTGCAGTGTTTGTTTTGAAAATAATGTTTTATGGACCATGCAATGGAGCACCTAACACAGTACTCCTTTGTCTGCTCTGCAGGCCTGACAGTGATTTCTGGTTTGTAAAATTCATGTTGGCAAGGAAAGTGCTGTTGTTGATACTGGTAGGCCATCTGGGCTTCATATTCTAAACTTGGTGAGTCTATTTCTATATCTTTAAGAGGAATCCCATAGTTTTGACATGTGTTTACAAAACTAGAAGTGGCATATAGAATGAGGAGCCCGAGATAAGAGAATTTTACCCTGGTAAACCCTGCAAATATGTCAAATTGCCGCAATGATTGTCAATCAAATTTTTTAGATGCAAGTATCTGAGACTAGTTCTCCAGGATCCCTGAGTGGCATGAAGTTTTCAGTATTAACACTTTGTATGAAGTGCATATGTTGAAACCGGTCTGAAACTACACCGATGAAAGCCAGCCATGCGCTTAGTGATGCTTCATTCCTGAGTTTCAGATAGCCGGTAAAACGTAAGTGCTCACTCCTGCTCACACAGCTACAGCAGCCAGTCACACTCTCACGTGAAGTAATCAACTCCTGTTCTGCTATGGAAAATCACAGAATGTGGTCACCTTTAGAGAGCTCCCTCCCTCTCTCCCTCTTCTGCTACTTCCTGCTCCCACCCACCCTCTCTCCTTACCTCTCTCCCTCCCTCTCTGCCCCTCCTCCTGCTTCTTCCTTCTCCCTCCTTCCCACTTTGAGGCAGGTCTCATATAGTCCAGATTGACCTCAGATATACTATGTAGCCAAGGCTGCCCATAAATTCATGATCCTCCTGCGTCCCACTCCTCTGAATGCTAGAATTCCAGACATGTCCCACACCCAGAGTAGTACCCAGCATCTAGTATGGTGGTGTTGAGTAATACCTTGCCTCTATCTCCTCCAACTCTGTTACTCCCCAACCGTCAAAGTCAAGTCTACATCTTACTTTTCTTTTTTCTTTTCTCCTCCTCCACACCATGTTTTTTAGTGTTAAAAGAATATATGTGGGCAGTAGTGGCATAGGCCTTTAATCCTAGCACTCAGCAGGTAGGGGCAAGTGGATCTTTGTGAGTTCGAGGCCAGCCTGGTCTACAGAGTGAGATCCAGGACAGCCACCAAAACTACACAGAGAAACCTTGTCTTGAAAAAAACAACAGAATATATGTATTGAGTTCTGTCTTTTAGCAAAAGTGAGAAAGATGGCTAACTATTCGCTGGCTGCATCATTGTTGGCGTTGCCTTCTGGTCACGGGTTCATGTTGTCCAATCTGTGACCTCACAGCACATTGATAAGATTCACTCTGTGGAATCCCATGTTTCCTAATCCAAATACACAGTGAGGAGGAAGCACAGACTTTAGAGGTTGTTCCAGCACAGGGATAGTGCTGTTCCGTGGGCGGGATTCTTTGCCATGTCATCTCTCTATCATATTGACCCCTTTATAAAACACTCATGATAATTCTAAAATAAAAATTAACTAATCAATTTTCAAGTTTTGAATTACTCAGAAAGGAAAACCTATGAAAAGGTTTGATGACTCTGACATAGTCCACAAAGCTAAGGACATCTCACTGCCTTGAGTTGGAAGGTGAGGGACTCAGAGCTGGCTCTTGGTGTTTGTGCGTGCGTGAGTGAGTGCGTGCGTTGAGTGCCTGAGTGCGTGAGTGAGTGAGTGAGTGAGTGATGAGGGGTTGGGTGAGTGAGTGAATTCATGAGTGAATGAGTGATTGGGTGAGTGTATGAATGAGTGCATGAGTGAGTGTGTGACCACATGGGTGAGTGAGTGAATGCATGAGTGAGTGAATGAGTGATTGGGTGAGTGAGTGAGTGCATGAGTGAGTGAATTCATGAGTGAATGAGTGATTGGGTGATTGCATGAGTGAGTGTGTGACCACATGAGTGAGTGAGTGAGTGAGTGAGTGAGTGAGTGAGTGTGTGAGTGAGTAGCTCAGGACACTTGGTTGGGTCAAGATCTCATTTCCATTTGTATCCCTCTTGAGCGCTATCAAATACTGGCTTTATGAGGGATTGTCAGTTTCTCCTTATAATCTGCCATAAAAAGTAGAAAATAGGGGGCCAGAAAGATGGCTTAGTGGGCAGAGCAGTGCTGTGCAAGCATGAAGACCTGAGTTCAGATCCTAGCACCCACGTAAAAAGCCATGCCTGGCTGGGGGTGCTGGTAAACCCAGCCCGCTAGGAGAGGAGCCAGGATTGCTGAGGTTCGCTGGCCTCCAGCCTTGCCTCAGGCTCGGTGGCAGACCCTGACTTCAGGGAATCAGCCGAGAGCCATCCAAAGCCACCACCATCCTCACACCCATGCAAACACTGCACACGTCACACCCAAGGGTGGACTCAGCCTTCTACAGTGTTAATCTGAGGAAATCCTTTGTGTTCTAATAGGTCTGTAACATTTGAACTTTAAAGTTCAGGGGATGGTTACATGTCTCTTACTCAACAATCTTTTGGGGAAATAGTACAAATGGACCCTTGTCTTTAAACCTAACCCCATACTTTCCAACTAATTGTGAAAACAGAAACTAAAACGAAACCCAAACCAGAGGATCCAGATTCAACAAGATTAACCACGTGTGACAGAAGATGAGATGGCCTCATGCCACCAGAGAGGAGACTGCAGTGTCTGCTGACTCCTAGCATGGGTCTGATCTCCTGGTAGGGGTGCCACACAGTCTGGTCATGTCACATCCACATGTGGACGTAAGAAAACACAGTGTTGTGAAAGAGGGAAAGACCGAAGCTCCTGGCAGTAACCTTTGGGTCGATTCCTTCCCCTGCTGTGGTGCAATTCGGACAGACCTGAACCGGGGAAAGCCAGTGTGGGCTGAAGAAGTTCCAGAGATGCAGGAAGTGGGGGGAGGGGGAGTGGCAGGCCGTGAATGAGCAGGATGAGGTAAGAGAGCGTGCAAAAGGCAGAACGTTCAGGAAGTAGCAGGCTGCTTATGATTTCCTTTGCTTTATCTTCTGAGCTGTGGGAAACCATTAAAGGTCCTAAGATGTGAAGTTGGTGTGATCAAGCTTGCCATTTAAAGATATCTGTCCAGCTGAGGTTGGGGCAGCAGTATGAATGTAGGGACCAGTAGGCTCCTTCAATGCCGAGATGCCAGTGGCTTCAACAAGGAATGCAGCCCTGGGTCTGCAGAAACCAGGATAAGTTGAAGAAATAGACTTTAAAGTATGAAAAGATGATGGATGGCATTGAGGAGCGTGAAGATGGACTAGATAGGGGAATCAGCCGAGGAAGGCGGGAACTAGGGTAACCTAGGGTTCAATCTAGTGTAGCTAACGGAAGGCTGGTGGAGGGCCCAGCCTGGGAGACACCAGGGGGAGAGGCTCAGGTGCGAGCTGGGTACAGAGCCCTCTGCTGAGTATCCAAACAGCATCAAGGCAACATGATGGGACTTGAAGCCATGATCATAAATAACACACAAGAAAAAGACAGAGAGCAAAGTGAGGGAAAGAGCCGAGGCTGGGCCTGGAAGAGCTTCAGTGTCTCGTCGCGGGGGAGAGGACTGCAAAGGTATCCATGCATGATGTGACTGCCATGCGTATTAGCCACTCTTCTTGTTGCCACCACCAAAGGTCCCACAAAGAGTAACTTGAGGAAGAAAGAGCTTATGTGGGCACACAGTTTGGGGAGATAAAATCCCATCATGGCTGGTGGCTTGAGAGAAATGCCTCTCACAGGCTCATGTGTTTGAACACCGGTCCCCTGTTGGCGGTGCTATTTGGGAAGGTTATGGAACCTTGAGGCCATGTGACCTGCTGGAGGAAGTGTGTCCCCTGGGGAAGGCTTGGGGATGTATCCCCTCACCCCACTTGCAGTTGACTGTCACCTCTCAGCTCCTTGTCCCTGCCACCACGCCTTCCCACCATCATACGCATCTCTCCTTCTTGAAACCTAAGCCAAAAATAAACTTTTCCTGAAGTTGCTTCTGGTCATGGTGTTTATTACAGCCACCAAGGAAGTAACTAACACAACGGCCAAGAGGGACTGGTAGCGGGGAGCAGACAGTGGGCAGGAAGTGGGACTGGACTTCAAAGCCTCCAGGCCGCCCCGAGATCAACTTCCTACAGGTCTCCACCTCTTAAAGGTCTCACAACTTTCAAAACCAGTGCCACCAGCCAGGAATCCAGTGTTCGAACACATCAGCCTGTGGGGACATTTTATATACAAACCACAAGACCACAGTTTGCTGTCTTCTGTCTGCTGGACCGCTGCCTTTGTAACTGATGCATGGAGCACATTACAGATAATTGTACAAGATGTGCGTCTAAAAGTTGCTCTGATATTTTTCCATGGTTAGAAGCCTCCGAGACTACTCTGAAAATGTGGAAGCCCGTGAGTTGGCAAATTCCTTAACAGTCCGTTAGTCATCCGGAAGTACTCCAGCGGTGACACAAAGGGCTCTTGGTTAGAGCCGGAGTTCCGATTGGTTCAGATTCCCATTGAATTTGCACATTCTAACTCGGGCCAGGTAGAGCTTCTCATGTCACACAATATAGTGTCTGCTTGTGCCTGCCCTCACCATGAGAGGAGTACTCACTGGGTTTGGAAGGATCTACTGCCTTTAAAAAGCTCCGTGTAGAGAGAGCTGGTAAGGTTGCTCAGTGGTTAAGACATTGACGCTATGCTTGACAGCCTGAGATTGACCCCTGGAACCCACAAGGTGGAAGACGAGAACCAATAATTTGTACAAGTTGACTTCTACACACATGCCATGGAGGTCACAAAATAAATAAGTGTAATTTTTAATTCAGCATATTTAAAGAGTCAAGATGTGCGGAAATCTGGTGATTTCTCATGTTCTATGTTCATTGCAAATGATAAGTTGTAAATCATAATATCAAAATCAACTGCTTTGAGTGCAATAATGTGCAGATTTTTCCTTTAAGTGTGTGTTGAATAGAAGAAGATTGTATTAAGTCGGCAAGGGAAGCAGCAGGAGGTAGTATGATTTATTGGGGCTCTATTCTGGATAAGGGCACTGAACTATGCATGCTTCATGAGGTACAAATGGAGCTGATTTTGATAACACTATTAAATGCTATTAATTTTTTCTATGCTTGTTAGAAAAATGAAACACTGAAGCTACTGATTAAATTCTTAGTGGCTCTCAACCTTCCTAATACTGTGACCCTTTACTACAGTTCCTCATGTGTGACCCCTAACCATAAAATTATTTTTGTTGCTACTTTATAACTGTAACTTTACTATTGTTATGAATTATAATATAAGTATTTTTGGAGATAGAGATTTGTCAAGGGGGTCACGACCCACAGTTGAGAACCACCAAATTAGAGTGCCTGTACACACCCATACATGTGTGGGAAGCTGGAAAGGTGTGTTTTCAATGTGGTTGGAAGTGTGAGTCTACACCAAACAGAGGTGCCTCAAAATAGTGGCAGTGCCCGACTGTCTATGTTATATATCCACGGATTTGTCCGAAGAATCTGCAGCTGACCTCCTGACCAGTACCCTCAGTACCATGTTGGTAATAATATAAGGATACCATTGCAGACAAAAAAAAATCCTGGACTGTAATGAGTCTACTAACATTTAATAGATGGCTTTTGTCCTGAAATTGCCATCAAAAGCCAGCCATGTAAATAATAGCAAGCCACCTAAGGACTTGACCTTGGCATGCTGAGGGCCCTTAGCCAAATATATAGGTGCATTTCCAATCAAGCGCTCTAGGAAACACCAACCGAGCAGTGGGAGCACAGTCTCACCTCTGCTTTCTGCTGGGGTTGAAAGAAACAGTCAAGACAGCAAGGTATACAGAATGGAAGCGCTCGTTCTGCCAGAAGCTGAGAGCCAGCTAGAGGTCAGGGAGGCACAGGATGCAAATTGGCTTCTCTGCAAAAGGAGCTGGCACTGTGGAGCTAATTAAAATCCCAACATGCGCATATTGCATGAGAACTATAAGTTAAAATTGCAGCTGAGCACACTCATTTGTTACCAGCCATCAGTAGTTTCTAGCTCAAAGAACTCGGGACTGTATTTGGTACTATTCTTGGTAAAACTACAGAGACAAGCATCCACTCACAGTCTCAGTAGTACCATTGCTGGTGGTACAGTTGGAGCTGCAGAGGCCAACAGGGAGGTTATATTCTCTAGGACACATGCAACAGGAAACATACGGTTCTATAAATATGATGCTTTCATACAGGGATGGCAGATAGAAAACAGTGAGGATAGCCGAATTGCACAGACAACAGGCTGGTCAGGGAAGGCATTTCTGAAAAACATGTTTAAGTAGGATAGAAAAATGAAAAGGAATCAGCTATATGTTACCCTGAAGGGTGATCATTCAAGAAAACATTATGAAAATTCAAAGGTGAGGGCATGCCCAACATCGTCAAAGTCTAGAAAGAAAAATACATGGAAGGTTGTGAACAAGGAGAAGGAACCAGCTCAGAGCAGAAGGTTAGGTCCCCTGCTGTTGGTAAATCTCCAATGAGAGTTTATTAAACTGAGCTGAACAAAGTATCGTGTCCTCTTCAGCAATGGCGATCAATAGAAAAGCTAAGATGGCCTAAAGCATAAAGAAAAGTTATTTCTTATCAAGATAATCTATTGAGTTCTAGCACATCTTTACCTCTAAGGACTAGAGATCATTTTGCAAGTGAATAAATAACTAATGTGTTTTAGTCAATTTTGACACATAGCCTAAAACAGCAGCATTGAGCTTCAAAGCCATAAGATTTAATACATTGCTTGTTGAAAATTTTCATCTTAGAATATACTTTATAATTTATCTACCAGATTATGAGTACCTTTATAACTTTGAGATTAAGATTTTGGAAGATGCAGAAACATGTGGAAAGAAGAAAAATACGTAGACATGGCAGCAAAAAATCATGGCTCAAGGGAGCTGAGAGCTGGTTTAGGATTAAAAGCACCGGATACTCTTCCGGAGGATGCAGATTTGATTCCCAGCACCAACATGTTGCCTCACAACCATCTGTAACTCCAGTTCCAGGGGATCTGTCCTCCACCAGCACCAGACACACACATGGTACACAGGCGTATGTGCAGGCAAAACACCCATACACATAAAATTAAAATAAATTTGGTAGTAAATGGCTCAAAATCTCTATGTTGGGATTCTAGGTGTTTGTGCCATGAGCTTAGACACCACTTTCTGGGCCAGGCTCGATGTAGGATGTGTTTGGGACTGGGCTGTAAGCATATGAACATTCTCCACTTACAACAGCTCAACTGAGGATCATTCAATTTGATGACGCCATGAAAGCTCTAAGTATTCAGTAGAATTAATGCTTCAGATACTAAATTTGGATCATTTCCCAGGCTAGTGCTATGTAGTACAATGCTCTCTCAATGATGATGGTGGGTAGCATCATGAGCCTCGGCCACCAGTCAGGGGCGATGGCTCGGGAAAACAACCATCACTGTGGAGCTCTGCTTACCATACTTCTGTTTCTGGTGTGTTTTACTGAGTTGTGCCCCCATTGTGAGCCAGAGAGCATCCATCAGTTTATGGAATTGCCAGTAAGGACTTGTATGGTAAGAGCATAGGAGTGAACTGTATGTCTTACATTGTCCTTCCTATTTTTGCTAGTGTTCTTGTAACGTGAAAAACAACGGAGAGGAACTAGCCTTTGGCAGTTAAGGGTTTTAAATACTGGCACTGGGAGCTGGCTCATCGGCTCAGAGCTTTGCTGCTGTTGCAAAGCACCCAGGTTTGGTTCCCAGCACCCATATGGAGGCTCACAACCATCACTCCAATTTCAGGGGGTCCGATGCGCTCTTCTAGTCTCCTATGATGCCAGGCACACCAATGATTCACATAAATACACGCAGACAGAAAACTAAAACACATAAAATAAAAATAAGTCAACAAAGAAAACATTTAGACTGTCTGGCAGTGGTGGCACAAAGCTTTAATCCCAGCACTCAGGAGGCAGAGGCAGGGAGATCTTAAGTTCAAGGCCAGTCTGGTCTATGGAGTGAGTTCCAGGACAGCCAGCACTACTTAGAGAAACCCTATCTCAAAAAAAAAAAAAAAAAAAGCTTAGTAATATAAACGAACAGTTTAGCTCTGTGATCCTCGATCCTCATTATATATTCCAGTGCCTGGGAACATTTCTAGTGACCAGCCCTATCCCTTAGGGCATTTGGCTTGGACACTTGTATCTTATGAAGTGTCTCAGGTTATTCTAATATGTAACCAAGGTTGAAAACCAGCAATCTAACCAAAGGAATGAGTGTTCACCATGAGTTGCAGGCAGAGTTCCCTTCAGCCTTTAGGGGAATGCTAGTTAAGTTTTATTGTCTTGGATCTTTGAGAATCTCCCCATATAGCCCAGACTGACATTAAGCTCACTATGTAGCTCAGGATATAAACCTGCAGAGATTCTCCTGCCTCAGCTTCCAGAGTGCATCATACCTGGCTAAATCTAATTAGATATTAATCATCTTAGCATTTATGTGTCCGACAGATCCGGTCTCAAAGGCTAAAGAGAAGACTGGAGCACAGCTCAGTGATAGAATGCTTCTTCAGCATGCTTGTAGCCCTGCGCTCAAATGCCAGGTCTGAAGGGAATTTTTTAAAAATCTTTGGCTGAACCTGGAGACTTAGGCTGTGATTCTAGCCACATGGGAGGCTGAGGCAGGAGGATCACAGCTCAAGGCTTGCCAAGGCTGCAGAGCAATTTCAAGGCCAACCTGAACAACTAAGTAAAAGGTGGTGAAGGTCTAGCTACTCTTTGCCAGCATATGCAAGGCCCACATTCAGTCTGCAGTACCACACACAACAGTGAGCTTCATTTGCATTACCTGGAAGTTAAGAATCAACTCAGAAAAGTGAAGTTATAATAAAGACACATAAAAGTTTCTTCAAACGGTGTGAAATAAAACAACTTGTAATTGGAGTTGCTGCAGAGAGACGGAAGAAAGAGCTAGGCTAAGATAATTGCTATAATTGAAGATAATTACACACTTTGAGCTCACAGCCAGCCGTGTGAAGGAAAAAGAAAAAAGGAAATAAAGGCAATATGACTTTGTATGTATTGCCTGGTTTTTCTAAAGAGAAGCAAGCAATTCACTGGGACGCAAAACCCTTCTTCCAGCTCTAAGAGCACTGGGTATTTATTACACAGAGGCGGAAAACTTCCTGGACCCCACAAATAGAGCAGTGGCATTCATTAACAGTTTTACCAAAAACACAGATAGACAGGTCATGTCCACTTCTCATTTAAATATGTCACACAAAGCTGCTATTTATGACGTGAAACACTCATGTCATAAGCTCGTAGATTGAGCTCCTACCTCCTCGGCCTCCCAGCCCGTGACAGTAAGAACATGCTAGACACAATACTAAAGCGTTGTTGGTGTCCTGCTTAGCAGGGGCAGGATGATGCCCTTCAGCTCCTGAGAGCCACCCCAAGCAGTAGTAAAGCAGGGTAAAGGGTGTCAGGTGAAGTACACACTGTTAGGAAATGTGGGAAACCAGCATTCAATCATCCACCCTACCCCTACTCTTTTAATTGGGATAGCCAGAGCGTTCTGATGTGGCCTTTGAGGAGGCGTTAGTCATTTGGGAACTGTTCTAAGATCGTATGCCTTGGCATCCTGGATGAATCCCGGCTACAGACTCAGACTCGGAACAATAGCATGCCTTGCACCGTTCTTCCCCGTGTTCTCAGCAAAAGTAAGCAGAATGCATCTGTGGGTATGCAGCAGCCCTGCAATCTGCCTGCTCCTGATAGACTATGATATGCTCACTTACCAGAAAGCCAAATAAGTCGAATTTAAAGAGTTTGGAGAACGGCCTAGGAAATGAATGTGGAAAAGCCTGACTTGTTCTTGTTTATGGTAGAATACTGTGCTTAGGGTACAATTATCATAAAATATTTTACAAACAAGAACAAGATAAAGTCACTTAGGTTAGTTAAGTTAAAATGATAACTATGAATTCCTTTCCCAGTAGGAATTACTAAGTATCAATAACTGCCTTGCTTTCCTAGGTGAGAATTTTGTTTTAGGAGGGAGGTTTGTGGTTTTGTTCTTGAGAGGAGTCTCACTGGTTTGTTCAGACTGGTCATGATACCCTGGAGTCAGGCAATCCTCCCATGGTCTCAGCCTCATCAGAGCAGAAGGTTGATCACCACACTCAGCTCCTAGGAGACTTTTCATCTGTTCCTGAAATCATCTCTTGTGCCATTTCATAAATATACTTGGCTGAAAGTTTTCTTATAAGAGATCCAGGAGACAAGTGAGATCCTCCTCTACTGTATTTCCCAGAGCCACCAGCATGGCTATGCAATGCACACTTCTCGCCTCCAGAAGACGTACCACACACCTCGCAGTCTACACCCCTAACAGAACCAGAACCATGCAAAGCTTCAATGGCAGAAAAGAGTGAATTCCTAACTACATGAGCAAAATCTCTTTGCGTTTTCGTGTGGTTTCTTTGGTTGGTTGGATTTTGTTGTTGTTGTTGTTGTTGTTGTTGTTGTTGAATTTTTGGGGTCAAGGGCTTGGGAGATTCTTGGATTTTGTTGTTTTGAGATAGCATCTCACTAGATAGCCCTGGCTGTTGTGGGATTTGCTATGGAGACCAAGTTGGCCTTGAACTCCAAGAGACCTACCTGCCTCTGCTTCCTTGAGTGCTGGGATCAAAGGCGTGCATCTCTACGACTGACTTAAGTTCTTTTTTAAAATGTTTTAATGGCGTGTAGATGTGTGTGTGTGTGTGTGTGTGTGTGTGTGTGTGTGTGTGTGTGCGTGCACGTGCACTTGGGTACATGAACATGAGTGTAGATGCTCTCAAAAGCCAAAGGTGTTTTATCCCCTGGAGCTGGAGTAACAGATGAATATGACCCACCAGATATGGGCACTGGGAACCGAACTTGGGTCTTCTGAAAGAGCAACAGGCTCTCTTAACCTCTGAGCCATCGTGTTAGCCTCTGGCTGAAAGCACATTATAGTAATTTGCATCCCAATAACATCCATTTCCTTATTGTTAAATTAATAGAACTAACTTTGACACTCTAGGATGATGTGGTCATCACCATTTTTCTTAGCTTACTACAGCACATCTTAGACTATGCCCTTCCCAAGCTCAGTTTTCCATTTCGCCATCTGTCACTCACTTCCCTTCAATGTAATACCATTAACATTCCCCTTCCAGAAAAAAACGTGAAGACCAGAGGTATCAGAGCCATCCCTCATAGCAGCTCTCATTGCACAAGAGTAGAGAGTTTTTCTGCTCTTCCCTTTCCAAAGAAAGTGGGCATTGTGGGTAAAGTGACCATATTGACTGCCCGGGTACAGAGTGCTTTAAACTCAGTGAAGGGAAAAGCAGTGCCTAACTTCTTAGTTCAATGCATCCATTCTAAGTTCCTTTGCAAACCAGCCCTAACACTGCAGCAGTGACATTTCAAACACAACTCCTCCGTTTGGGAACTACTGTGACATTCATTCAAACCATAAAACTCTCCATATAACACTCTTAAGACTTTTCATAAACATGGTCTCAACACATCACCTCCATTTTATTCTCCATTTACAGAGAAAATGGAAGGTCTTGGGGGGAAAGATGTGATTTTCATTAGCTATGAAGATGTTCAAAATTGGATTTGCTTCAGTTCATTAGGTATTATAATCGCATTAGTTACGTAGCTTTACAAGGAGACAGTTGACCCCCAGAGTCTCCCTGAGAACTCCCTAGAGCTTCCCCTTCTCTGCCATGGGACACACAGTGGGATTATACTTTTCATTTTTCAGAATAAGCCGAGAAAAATAATACTGTATGTAGAAACCCTGCCCCCACAAACCCTCCCTCACCCTCTACAGTGAGCCCCTGCCTGATGCTGTGTCGACGTTAAGTAATTCTGAAGTTTTGAAAATTTGAAGAGTGACTGCCACCTCCCTGGGGTCCCCATTAGGGAGATAAACAAATATCTAGCATGTTAACCAGTGGTTTTATCCAAACTGTGGCATTCGGAATCTGTCTGAGGATGTGCGTAGATGAGTCATATCCCTAACCTTCCCCTGCCACCTCCTGCCAAAACCCCTGGAGTGCAAGCAATTGTGTCAGCTTAACAAGAGGCTGTGAAGCTGCACTGCAGATCCACGACATCGCAAAGCTGCCTGAGGAGCTGTGATGGGCAGCAGCAGGGACAGTGGACGCTTCAGCTGCTCGGTGCGGATGGGATGAGCACTGTAAGACTTACGTGCTCCCCGGCCTGTGTTCTTTGAAGGCTTTTCATTTTGTAATCTCTTAGGCCGCAGGATAAAAATATAGACTGTGGGATCCCACTTTGAATCTATACCAGAAGATCTGAGGGTCAGGTCTAGGCATCAGATTTCATAAATGTTTCAGGTGTTGTGAAGCAGGATTGGAAAAGGTGAAGGAAAGAGAGATTCTGGAGGGCACCTTTGCCTGGGGAAGCCAGGGTGGGGCGGGTTGACTAGGGTACCTGCAGATCACATGCTCTGCTGCAAACCCATGCTGGTTATTGGGCAAGGCCAAGTCACAGCAGGCATCTTCACAGGCCGACACAACACTCCCCTGTTCAGAAGTGACATGCTGTTCCACCCTACTGTCCTGTCTCTATTTGAGACCCTGTCATTTCCTCCATGCGGTTTTCTATAACTAGAGACTTTTTAAGATCTCCAAGGCTTTAGCAGCTTTTAGATGGAACAATGAACTAAAAACATGACAGCTTCCTATTGCTGAATTCCAGATTCACTCAGGTTGGACCTGGTATGACCAGGCCCTCAGCAGAAGACATGAGGATTGGCTCTGGGCATCAGGTTTCCCAGAGGCCTCAGGTGTTCCAAAGCAGGATTGGGAAAGGGTGGAGGAGGAGATTCTGGAAGGTACCTTCAGGGGCTCTCATCCTAGATCCCAGATCTTCTGTTCCACATCTGGTAAGAGAAGAGAGAAACCCCAGAGTACTGAAGTGTAGACACACACCTTCATGTGCATGTCCCCATTCTTCATCATGTTCCCCATCTGACCAGCCACAGACAGGGTGATAAAGCAGGAAAAACTGCCCTAAGAAGTCCCCTAGGTCGGTAAAGTGGTGCTTCACAGGCATAAGAACCTAGGTTGGGGTGTCCAGCACCCATGTAAGAAGACAGGTATGGCAGTAATCCCGGTGCTCTGGAGGCAGAAACAACAGGATCCCTAGAGCTCACTAACCAGCCAGCCTAGCCAAATCAGTGAGCTCCAGGTTCAGTGAGACACTCTGTTTCAAAAGATACAGTGGAAATCAGCCAAGAAAGACATCTGATGTCCACATTGGATCTCCATACTCGTATTTACACACATGTATGAGCACATTGCATACACAGTCACACATACACACACACACACACACACACACACACACACACACACACACAGACACACACACACTTCCATGTCTCGTCTTCCTCGATCACAGCCCTCTCACCCTCCTTCCCTCTATTTTCTATACCAGGTGACTTGGTTGACGACCGGTCATACATGCTTCTGTGAGGTTTTCAGTGCTCGTCCCATCTCCCTTAGGTCTTTGCATTCTTAACCTTTGGTCTTAACTATAAAACAAGCAGCTTTCTTCTGTCTGTGCTGGCACCTCCTGTCCTTGAAAGCTGGCCCGTCTTCAGAGGCCAGCTGACGCCGCTGGGAGGCTGCGTGCACGTGGGCGGTGGGCCTTTCCACCCTGCGAGCATGCGAAGACTGCCTTTGGAATCCACCCGACACATTGAGGACAGTTCTCAGCTTGAGACCACATCAGTCCAAGGCAGTGCAGCTGCACGAATTCCATGGAGCCTTTGCAGCCATGCTACACAGAGCCAAACTGCAGGGATTGCGGCGGCGTGCTGTCTCAAATGTAACACAGTGGAAGGGAAAGGACTCACGGCCTTTTGTTCTCATTCTGCATGCTTGAAATATAATGCTAAGTTGTTTTTTTACTCGTGGCCAAAAATACATCCTTGATTGAGAAACTTTGCTCTTACAAAGTTGACCTATTTCTCAGCTTAAGATGTGGTTGGATGTGTCCCGTTTAGCACGCAGTGGGAAGTTAGAGAATGAGAATGGCGAAGAGTTAGAAATATCCAGAGGTCTGAGTCAAGAAACCAGTGGGGCCAAACCAGGAAACCGCCTCTACTTCCTCACCAACAGAGACAGTCTCTAGAATGTCATAACTTCTGGGATCCCCTCGGGCTTACCACACACTGAGATGGAGCCCTCTCAAACCTGCAGTCCGTGGGGTTTGCCAAAACACAAGCATTTGCCTTTAAAGAGCTTCAAGCTCAGTCAACAGTGGTGGCGCACGCCTTTAATCCCAGCACTCGGGAGGCACAGCCAGGCGGATCTCTGTGAGTTCGAGGCCAGCCTGGGCTACCAAGTGAGTTCCAGGAAAGGTGCAAAGCTACACAGAGAAACCCTGTCTCGAAAAAAAAGAAAGGAAGGAAGGAAGGAAGGAAGGAAGGAAGGAAGGAAGGAAGGAAGGAAAGGAGAGAGAGAGAGAGAGAGAGAGAGAGAGAGAGAGAGAGAAAGAAAGAAGAGAGAGAAGGAGAGAAAGAAAGAGAGAGAGAGAGAAAGAAAAAAGAGCTTCAAGCTGTGCCCAGCAGCCGTGGCTCGGCATTACTTGTGTATGAACCACTGAATATCTTGGGCTCTGCTCAGTTCTGGCATTTTTGTTAAAGGCTGTTGGAAATCGCAGCCAGAAATATGTGCATATGCTAAGTACATGCTTTCTGTTTCTTTGTTTCATGGTTTTTGGAGGGGCAGGGTTTTACTACATAGTCCAAGCTGGATCATAATTCTCAATTTTCCTGCCTCAGTCTCCTAGGCTAGAATTACAAGCATGTGCCTGTAATGAATCATGAAATATAATGTTCATGAAATGATAGGGGCTTGAAATCAGCCTCGGTGTACACCATAGATTATGGCTGATGTTTTGGAAGGACTGTGGGGTAGATTCCTAGTACTACATGCTGCCTACAAAGACGGCCTGTGATTTTTTTTTTCCCTTATGGCATCTATTTAACTGATAAGACTTCCCATGAACCTTAGGCCCATGCTTCCTGGTGCATTCAAGCTGTCCTTGGGAATGGCCAGAGCAGCATGTGTGCCTATACACACAGCCCTGCGCTGTTCTCACTTGGAGAACCACAGCCACCTTCACGAAGTGATAGAAGCTAGAAGCTGGAAAGGAATCTTAAATGACCACGTTTCTCAAAAGGGGAAACTGAGGGAGGCCTGGGACTATTTAGATTCAGGCCACACAGCAGCTTAGTGAAAACGCATAGAACAGAATCTGCTGCACATGGCATGGGGTGTCCACCATGCCTGTCTGTCTGTCTGTCTGTCTGTCTGTCGACTGCTGGACTGACAGAACTGCCTTGTATTTAAGCACCACTGGGAAAGAAGGCGCTTGAGACCTTATGGCTGCACACACTTCAAGGACGGCGAAGGCCAAGTTTCAGCACCAGGGCTAGCCGCGTAGCCTTAGCCCTCCTTGGCAGGATGACAGACGTCTTTCTGACAGGACTCAAATATCTTACTGGCATGAGCTGAGGTGAAGGCCATAGGTCACCATCTAGACAGTAGCTAAAGATGGAGAGCCTTTGGCCCCTCCAGAATGGCTGAACTAGAACTTCCAGGTCATCAGTGAGTAGCTAAGATTACAGGCCTATGCAAGCAAGCCAGGCTGGAAGGCTGTGTTTTCAACACATTTCCAGGAGGTAAAGTGCAGGACCACTGTCTCAGCCACTGTGCTGTATGAGCCATGCTTGACCCTTCCTCTGCCAGCAGGTGAGGGA
Source organism: Peromyscus attwateri (assembly GCA_902168425.1). Lineage (NCBI taxonomy): Eukaryota > Metazoa > Chordata > Mammalia > Rodentia > Cricetidae > Peromyscus > Peromyscus attwateri. The sequence goes on from CABHPP010107030.1 coordinate 38,491, forward strand.
GTCATCTCCTGAGCAGCATGCCTTCACGGTCCGTGTCTGTCTAGTGTTATGGCCACTGATTGCTGTGGCACAGTGAGGGGGTATTATGAACAGAGCACCTCTGCTGTTGTTTCTGTTCTATTACTTAAGCCACCGTCTGTCTTAAGTTTTACTTCTCCAGTCCTGAGGGTGACTTCCACATAATACGCATGTTTGGACGTACAATGCTGTTAGGGGGTGCAAGAGAATGATAAACTCATAATTTAACCTGTCCAAGTGCATCTGAGCCGCGTGCGCGCGCATGTGTGTGTGTGTGTGTGTGTGTGTGTGTGTGTGTGTGTGTGTATGTGTGCAAAAGCAAATGCACTTGTAGATGTGGAGGTCTGGGTCAATGCCAGGTGTCGTACTCACACTCCACTTTACACTCACCGAAGTTGGAGCTCACTGGTTATGCTATACCAGCCAGCTAGTGAGCTCCAAGGAGCCTCATGACTGAGATTATAGACTTGTGCCACCAAGCCTGGATTTATGTCAACGCCAGGGATCCAAACTCGGGTCCCCGTGCTTGTGCATCAAGCACTTTACTGACTAAATCATCTCCTTAGCCGCAGATCTGAGCTTTTAAATACAGTGAGCTGTAAGAGGAGGATTTGACTGGGAGGTATTTATGTCCAGGAGTTCATTTTTAAAAAAGAAGAAGCTGAAATCTGTTTGTGTTGTCTTGTACTATTATGAAAACAAGGGCTCAGTCAGTGAGCCTGAGAAGCCAAATAAAGAGGTCTGGAAGCAATGCTTAGCTGAGTGTGACGGTAAATAGACCTGGGCTCAGGAAGCACCATGTGAGCAGCACATCCATCACAGCCCAGCTGCTGCCCAAGGCCTGCGAAGTGCTCTGGCCGCCGCGGAAAGACAGCCTGTGATTAATGCACCATGAGACGGAGCGCTGCCCAAACTAGTCGTGATGGGGAACCGAAGCGCGAGGGAGGATGGGTAGAGCTCCCTTGTCCTCACTGTCTGCCATCGTTCCTGGGAGGGATGAGAGCCCCGGGAAGAACCCCCCTCTGGATGGCCGCTGAGCACCTAGTGCTGGAGAGGGTAGGGAGCCCTTCCACCGACAAGGAATTAACAGGAGCGTCAGCCCCTGGTGTGTAACACAGACTCGGTGACACTCGGTGACACTCGTAGCTGAGGCCCACAGGATTAAATCAAACATCGTATACGTGAGCTGGAAAGATGGTTCGGTGGCTAAGAGTACATAGTGCTCTTCCGGGGGGACCTGAGTGTGGTTCCTAGTGCCCACATCAGGTAGCCCACAATTCCTGTGATTCCATTCTAGGGTGTCTGACACCCCTGGCCTCTATGACACAAACCCACATATAGACACGTAATTAAATATGAATATTTTTAATCATAGGGAAAGGGGCTGGTATGCAGTATAGACTCATTTAGGGTTCTGATCGGCTTTATTTCAAGACTGGGAGGTATGGCCAGTGTGTAGCCACCTCCTCATCCTGGGGAGCCTTAGTAAAGGAAGGCACCCGGGGCTGTGTACCAAGGAGCACTGTGGAGATCAGCTGGCTGTGTCATGGTAGTCTAGCAGGTAAACCCGCATCACTCCTGTGTCCTCACAGAAAGCCAGCCTGAAAACAGAAAAGCAACTTCTTGCCGAAAGGCTTCTGTTGTCCCAGCCTGCTCAGAAGGCTCTGCCGCCTCAGAACTTTTCCTTCTGAAGATGGATTCTAAACGCCCACTGTGTGCCACACACTGAGGCAACAGCTGCCACCCAGAGAGGTCCTTGGAAGAGACACTGGAGTGCTTTGTTGTTTTAATTTTGAGTAATGGTAGACAGGAAAACTTCCTCTATGAGCAGGGCCTTAACTGAATGTGGAGGGGAGAGAGGGCTGTGAGCATAGGGAACCTGTTGGGAAGAATGACCCTGAAGCTGAGCACTGGCAGACACGATGTCATCAGGTTAAATCCCAGCTGAGGCTGTAGATGTGCAGAACCCTCCTTCCTCTGAAAAGTAGCATCCAGCTCCCTCCAGGGAAGGGGAGATGCAAAATGGTCCTCTGTGAGAGGGGATGTGGGGACACTCAGCCTGACGACAGTGGGGTTGCCAGCACCCAGAGCCTGCTCAGGTGGTAGCAATGTGTGTAGAGCAACAGTGTCCCCAGAATGATCCGCTATGCTCATTCCCAAGGGAGGCTTTGGCCCCGGACACACTGGGCTTCTTCAGCTGTTCCACGTGCTCACCTCTCTCTCCCTCCTTCTCTCGCTTACACATAAACCACATTTGCATTTTGAGAATCTCCGTGCTCATCTTCCCACAGAAGCAGCTAGCAGGAAAACTTCCTGTCCAGAACCTATTGTTCAGATGGTGGAGATGCTGAGATTTCAAAGGAAAGTGAAGCGAATGCATTTTCCATTAGGTCAAGTAAGCAAGCATTCAGCATAAAGAAAGGCTTCCCAAGGCCCCAGCTGCAAGCTTGCTGAAATGTCCCACACACGGTCCAGAGGCAGGACAACAACGCCTCTTCACCTGCTGCCCTCCTACTCAGCCCAGGCTGGGTCACCTTGACCCAGATGCAGGCAAGTGGATCTCAGAGCTCTGTCTGGAGGGAGACAACACAGGCTGCTAGAAATAACAAACCCTTCTCGCTCCTCTTTTCCTTCTCTCCTCCCCCAAATCCACATCAGATCATAATGAGAAAAGGCAGTCATAGGAGTCACTCCCCTGCCCATCAGACCCCATCGTGCCTCTTAACCATTTGTGGGTGCGTGAACAAAGCAGCTGGGTTCCAATAAACAAATGGCAGGCGTGCTCAGGTGCTCCCCAGCAGGGTCTGCTCTCCTGTGTCCAGGCTAGGTCAGAATCCCCAGTCGAGAGAAATAGCCAAGCCCTGCTGACAGATGGCATAAGGATATTTAACTTACCCCTCTCATAGGAACAGTGACCTTAGTAACTGCCCCTTTGTGCTGGTGGAGGTGAGACTTTCGGGGTAACGTGTTTCTCAAGAAATATCAAGACACTGCTCTGTGGTGACATCACAGGAAACAATACCAGAAAGAATCTTGGTCCAGAGTCTCCTCCCACCTTCTGATCTTTGGGTATCTTCTTTCCATGCTCCAATCTTGGTAACATCTAGATAACCATCTCTGTACACACCAAGACCAAAACCTTCACAGCACACCACAGAGGAACAGAACACTTGCTTCCACGATTCAGGCATATGCCACAGACCTGCTCCATGCTGTTGCTTAGCAGGCTTGCCTGTTTCTGTCAGAGTCCCTGCAGTCTGAAAAGACAGCCAACCAAATGTAAACACTTGAGCTAAAACTCTCTCAGGGGATGTGGTGGTTCATTTCTAACTGTCCACATAACACAACCTAGAATAGCCTGGGAAGACAGTCTTAATTGTCTAGATCAAGTTTGCCTGTGGGGGATTGTTTTGATTGTTAATTGAAGACCACTGTGGGCAGCACCATTCTCTAGTAAGGGGGCCTGAACTATATAAGAGGAAAAGCAAGCAAGCAGGATTACATGCATGTATTTCTCTCTGCTCTTGACTGAATAGGGGACAACTAAATGCGTCAAGTTGGCACTGTGACTTCCCTCTAGTGATGGCCTATAACCTGGACTTGTGAGCCGAACAAACCCCTCCTCCCCTGAGCTGCTCTCGGTGGTGGTGCTGATAGTGGTTGTCGTCATAATGATATTTTATCACAGTGACAACCGTGACGTTAGGACAGAGGACGTGAGAATTCTGTCCTGGGATTCATTTACCCTTGGCCCCCACATCCATCACTGCATGCAGGACTGGGATCCGCCTGAGAATGTGGCTCCTCGTGATTGTTAACTTGTCTGGTTCATTTGTAGCCCATAATGGGTCCTTTCCCCCATGGTTCACATACCTGGTAATAACCAGGCAGGAGCCGTTCCCATGGGGCTTGTGACTCTGCCCTCCTCCGTCCCTAGGAGAAGGATCATCAGCCGAGATGGTTTCTCTCATCCTTAATTACAGGCCCACAGGACAGCTGTGAAACAGTAGTTACTGTCATTACTGACCCAAACCTGATTCAAAGGAGCTGCAAGTGTCGGCCTAGATAGTCTAATGCGGCCGCGGCGGCGGGCCATCCCGG
>CABHPP010107031.1:0-11856 GCA_902168425.1 Peromyscus attwateri
GCTTTCGTGGTCCAGGAACTCCAGCGCCACCGACACGTTCTCCAGCTTCATCTGTCGGAAGGTGGGCCGCTGGTGGTACTTGTGGTGCATGCGCTTCTGGCTGAGCACCTCGAGCAGCGCGATAAGCCGTAACCCGTCGCTAAGGTCAGTCTGCAGGTTCCCGATGCGTTTGTTGACGCACTTAAGGTGCTCGTTGCACCAGCGCGTGAACGTGTTCTGCTGAATCTTTTTCCATGGCGCGTCCTCCGCCAGGTCCTTCTCGGTCACTGGCATCCTGGAGGCGGAAAGATTGCACCGAGGCAACGAGCTGCAGGGGCTGATCTAAAAAGCCCCAAAGGACCCGGGGAGGGGGAACCGAGGCAAGTGGGAAGGCAGCTCGAACTCGCTGCTACCCAAGCCGCAACAAGAGTTGCTCTGCCCTCGTCCACCCACAAGCGCCCAAGTAGCCTGGCCTGGCGCCTGCGCGCTAGGCTGTCCCGCCCCCCGGGGTTCCGCCCCGTTCAGATCCTGAAGAAGCCAGCTCCTTAGCTGCGCTCGCCCTCTATGGCCCAAAGCCTGCACTACGCTGGGTTGCTTCCTCAGTTTCACCAACCCGATGTGATGGCCAGCTAGAAAAAAGAAACCCGGGAAAGGCCGAGAATAAGGGCACTTGCAGAGGCAGGGGACTAGACGGAATGGTCACGTGGAGAGGGAATGTGCCTGTGCCACACATCTGTAGGTTCAATGAGAGTCAGGTGCTTTTTTTCCGAGCCTGCAAGGCAACAGTAAATTAGACACATTGATTTCCTTATGTCAAGGAACTCAAGCCTTAATAAGTCTAATGCCACACACACCGTAGTAGCTGTGTTGAAAATGAACACTGTTTTCTATGGATATTAGTTGTCTTTTACTTGTGCAACAAATTACCAAAACCTGGCATCAAGAATTCCACAATTTCTTATCTTGCATCTCTGTAAGTTAGATGTCCCGACTGAGCTTTAGTGAGGCAAAACTGAGGTCACTGGCTCAATCAATGTATTTCTTGCTGGAACTTCTGAGAAAAAATATGTCCTTTCACCTTTCCAGGTTCTAGAAGCTGTGTGCATGTTTTGGCTTATGATACCTTCCTTATCTTCAAAGCCTGTAAATTGAGGCACAAAGTCTTTTTCATCCTGTCATCTTCCTTAGTTCTCCATAGTCACGTCTTCCTAGAACTCTCTTAAAGACCCCTTTGATTGTATTGGGTGAGCTGATTGGTCCAGAATGATCTTGTTATGTTTCATTTTACAACTATGATGGCCACGAGGCTCCAAGAAGGCACAGCCTGGGGAAAGGACTTAATAAATGGGTACTAGCACCCACTGACCTGTGTCCCTTTTCTCGCCCCTTCACCTAAGAATTCCCTTCTCTACACACCCCAAGCCTAGCTTGGTTATCTCCTCTATAAAGTCACCCTGCTACCTAGTGTCGGGGAGTGTATGGAGATCTAAGGCCTTGAAGAAATTAAAGATACATGTACTGGGTGGTTTTGTGTGTCAACTTGACACAAGCTATAGAATCCTCAGCTGAGGAAATGCCTCCTTGAGATCAAACTGTGAGGCATTTCCTCATTTATTGATCAACGGGGGAGGGCCCAGCCCATAGTGGGTGGTGCCATCCTTGGACTTTCTATAAGAAAGCAGACTGAGGAAGACATGGGAAGCAAGCCAGTAATCAGTACCTTTCCATGGCCTCTGCATCAGCTCCTGCCTCCAGGATCTTGCCCTGTTTGAGTTCTTGTCCTGATTTCCTTCAGTGAAGAACAGCAATGCTGAAGTGTAAGCCAAATAAACCCTTTCCTCTCCAACTTTTCTTTTGGTCGTGGTGTTTCATTGCAGCAATAGAAACCCTAAGATAATACATTTCTCACATTGGATCAGTTACACACTGGGCTGCATACCCCACAAACAGCACCAGGTCCATCTCAGTCACTGCTGTATCTGTATACCTAGTGTGGGGTTGCCATATGAGAAATGTAGGGAACAAATGAGTGGGTGGGTAGATGACTGGTTGGGTGGATGGATGAATGGATGAGCAGTTGCAGGCTGAGGTGGGCAGCCTTCATCCTTTATCACTGGGGTATGGGGCATCCACAGTGTGTGACCTGACGTTTCAGGCTTGAAGAATCTACATCCGGTCCCTGCCCTGGGTGGGGTGTTTACTCTACTCATTGCCACAAAACGATTAACTGCAAACATGTCAATCCAAGGAGATTGATATTAGAAGGATAAGCAGCCCTTCCCTGCCTTACAAGGAAAAGAGTAACAAGTTCTTGCCATTTACCTGTGCTGGCTTCAGGCTCCCAGTGTATGCTTACAGTTTCAGCTTTTGTTTTCCTTTGGTATGGAAGAAATAACGATACTCTCAGGAGAAAACCTTCCACTTTATCTTAGTGACTTCATTTCCTGTGAGCTCTTCTACACCCTGGAAGTCAACCTGTACCCTTAATTTCATTTTCATTTGCTATCTTACTTTTCCATAACACCAGGTCTAATTATTCCTCAATATTGAATTCCTGATAGTGGGTATGGCTGGGTCTTTGCTATACAGAACTTAATTCACTTAACCCCATTCCTCCTAGAGGGAAAATTTGGCTGTCTACAGGGTGTCACCAGACCAAGCAACCATAGAGTTGGGTGTAGAACAATATGGCAAGGCTTCTGGTCCTATATAAAGAAAGACTGTATATGTGTATATTTTACCTGTCCGTGTGTAAAATACCTCTGGGATGATTCATAAGCAAATATCAATGTTGGAGACAAAGTAGGAAAGACATTTTCTCTCTGCATTTTAAGCCATAGTAAACTCACTCATGTGTGCCCCCCAATCTCTCCAACAGGATCTCATGTAGTTCAAGTTAGCCTCAAACTCTTCATGTAGCCAAAGATAGCCTTGAACTCTTGATCCTCCTGCCTCTACCTCCTAAGTGCTGAGATTACAAGAATGCACCACCACACTGGCCTTAGGATTTTTAAAAGGCAATTAAATTAATATTTGTAAAATTAAGATTTCAGGTTGGAGGTTCAACTCAGTGATAGAACACCTGTGTAGCAAGCACGGTGTTGCTTGTCAGTGGAAAAAGCTGACAAGTCTGGTGTCCCCGCCCACCCCCCCACCTGTGGTCAAAGTAAGCCTCACTTGTGTTGGGGGGGTGCTACTGACCTCCCCCTCCATAGGATATGATGAGAAGGATACTTCATCTCTGGGTTTTTTTTTTTTTTCTTTAAAACACATAGCTCTTGCCGGGCAGTGGTGATGCACGCCTTTAATCCCAGCGCTCGAGAGGCAGAGCCAGGCGGATCTCTGTGAGTTCAAGGCCAGCCTGGGCTACCAAGTGAGTTCCGGGAAAGGCACAAAGCTACACAGAGAAACCCTGTCTCGAAAAAACAAAGCAAAAAAAACCCACATAGCTCTTAATAGAGGCCTTTGTCTGCCTATAATCTCAAAGGAGGCAGAAGCAAGGGATTGAGAGTTTGAGACCCACCCCCCCCTTGGCCACATAGTGAACTCCAGGCTAGCCTTAGCTACATAGGAAGATTGTCTTAAAAACAGTAACAACAACCAACCAACACACACACACACACACACACACACACACACACACACACACACATACACACACACCAAATTTGAGTGAGGAGTAAATCAAAGAAATCAAAGAAATAGCTTGCTATGATTTGGGGGAAGTATTGTATGTTTTAAGTTTGTGTGTGTGTGTGTCTGTCTGTCTGTCTGTCTGTCTGTCTGTCTGCAGGTGCCACAGTGGGTGTGTAGACATTAGAAGACATCTTGTAGGAGTCAGTTTTCTTTCACCATCTGAGTTCTGGGGATCAAACTCAGATTGTCAAGCTTTGTAGCAAATGCCTTAGAATGCTGAGCTATTCATAGGCCCTGTTTTTGTTTTCCTTTTGAGATAGGGTCTTATGTATTCCAGGCTGAACTATCTCTATAGCTGAAGATGAACTTTGATCCTTCTGCTCCTACCTCCCAAGTGCTGGGATTACAGTCACATACCATTATGCACCATGTGATGCTGGGGATTGAATCCAGGGCTTCATATAGGCTACATCCTCTAGCTCTCTTTCAGTTTCTTTGAAACAGGGTCTTATGTAGACCATGCTGGTATCATCATGAATTCCTGGTTCTCCTGCCTCAGCCTCTCAAGTCCTGAGAGTATAGGCATGTGCCACAATGCCACCCAGCTGGAGCCTTCTTGAACAGAAACTTTGGCTCCCTTTCTCTCCACTGGTCCATGGTTATGGTAGCAGTGGGTGTCACTTGCAAGGGACCTCTCTTGGCCTCTATATCTGTCTTTGTGCTGTCATATATTGGATACACAGGGATTGATCAACTACTATCAGCAAGATTACTAACATACCAGTTACTAAGGCACAGGCTTGATATGTAGCTGAATATTTTATTTCATAGCAATGTGACCTCATTCAAGGAATAAGAAATTAGAGTTAAGCAGACTCCTTTTTATAGGCCCTTGATAAGCTTGTAAGCTGCCCACATGTCCCTTCAGAAGGCGTCATCAATATGTGTGGGCAACCAGCAAAGTTCTGTCCTCCTTGATTTCTTCTGGCCTCCGACTAAATCCTTCTAGACGTGTTTTGGTTCACTACAAAGCACATTCTTCTTTCTAACCCTCCCCCAATATTGTTTTCTTTCTCTATTTGCCTCCTGTTAGACTGACAGGGTCAACTCATATTTATTTCTCATGTTGAAACAGCTCCATCCAAACCCAGATGAAGGCCAGGCCAGCATCAGACCTGTGTCAGCAAAATTGCTGTGGAAATGTCCCTATCTGATGAGTCCTTCTCTGACTCATCAGACCCCAGGATAACCTTTCTGTTGCTCAGAGTCCCCTCACTGCAGATCTCTGCAAGATTCTTTCTCTGGGAGGGGGAAAGACTGCAGGGTCAGTAGGTCTGGAGACCAGAGCTTGGGTGCTGCATCTACTACTGGTCAGCAAGCTTCCAGTTCAGGCGCGGAGTTTCTGAATCTTACTTAGTTTTCCCACCTGTAAAATAGGATAAGGTCTCTTTCATAAAGAACATTCAAAAGCAAGGGTTAGGGATGTAGACCAATTAGTAGAGTGTTTACTTAGCATGTATGACGCCTGAGTTCAATCCTATGAAGATCTTGAGCATCTTTGTTACACCACCCTGATTTAGGAGATGGTGGGGAGTCCAATCCAGGTCTTTTGGTATGCTAGACTGGCACTTTTGACTACTGAGCTGCACCCCACCCAACACAACCTCAAACTTCTGATCCTCCAGCCTCCTGGATATCAAAACTATGGCTTTATGCATGCTAGATAAGCACTCTACAAACTAAGCCACAGCTTCTCATATGTTCTTTAAATTTATTTTTATTTTATTTTATTTATTTATTTATTTATTTATTTATTTTGTGGATAGGGTTTCTCTGTGTTGCCCTAGCTGTTCTGGAACTCACTCTGAAGACCAGGCTGGCCTTGAATTTGGAGATCGGCCTGCCTCTGCCTCCCAAGTGCTGGGATTAAAGGTATGCCCCGCTACCACCAAGCTTTGTTTCTTAAGGAGGGGCATTTGTTATACAAGGTCCAAAGCTGATTATGAAAGAGGAGTGCATCCTTAGTAACCACACCCCCAGCCTGCTAATGTCTGAGGAACTAACTGAATAACACTGGCAATCTTACCTTTCTCCTCCATTACTCATGCATTTTGCAATCTTCACCTCAGAATCTGTTTCTAGGACAGCCTAAACTACATCAAACAGGGGTAGCTTTGTCTCCAGAGACACTGTCACCATGAAAGAGATAAGATGTTCCTTCCAATTACTGGCCAAGGACGTTGCCAAACATACAATGGATGAAACAGTTCCCTCAGGACAAGAACTATCTAGCTCCTGGTGCTAATAGTGTGAGTTTAAAAATCCAGGCTCTAAGTTAAGACACAAAGTGACTCTGCTGGTTATAAACCTGTTTCAATAGAATGTCCCAGCAAAGCCTAGTTGTGGAAAAGCAGTGTGGACCTGGGCTGGGTCCCAAGAGAGCAGGATTTCCTCTAGCTTTTCCTTACACCTTCCACTTAGTACAAGTATTTTGGCAGCTGTCTCTACCTCACAACAGATCCAATACAAGGACTAGTACAAAGACTGGCTTGCCCAATTAGAAAACGTGAATTTGAGGAGGAGCTGGGGGACACTGGAGGAGCTGGAGGGAGTAGAGTAGCAGGGTAGTGATGTAACACAATACTCATATATGAAATTGTAAAAAAGAAAAAAAAAACCCGAAACCAAAGGCCAGGCAGTGGTGGAGCCCACCTTTAATCCCAGAATTGGGGAGGCAGAGGCAGGCATATCTCTGAATTTGAGGCCAGCCTGGTCTACAGAGTGTGTTCCAGGGTAGCCAGAACTGTTACACAGAGAAACCTTGTCTTGAAAAACAAACAAAAACCAAAAACCAAAAACTGAAAAACAAAACAAAACAAAACAAAAAACAAATAAAAAAGAAACCCCCCAGATGTGCTGGCTAGTTTTATGTCAATGTGACACAATTAGAGTCACCTGAAGGAGGGAACCTCAAATGAGAGAATGTTCCCATGACATCTGGCTATAAGACATCTTCTTAACTAGTGATTGATGGGGGAGGACCCAGCCAATTGTGTGTGGAGCTGTGCCTGGACTGGTGGTCCTGGGTTTTTTGTTTGTTTGTTTGTTTTAAGACAGGGTCTCTCTACATAGCTCTTTCTGTCCTGGAACTCACTATGTAGACCAGACTGCCTCCAACTCACAGAGATCTGCCTGCCTCTGCCTCCTGAGTGCTAAGATTAAAGTTGTTCTCCGTGATGCCCTGCTAGGTTCTGGGTTCTGTAAGAAAGTAGACTGAGCAACCCATGAGGAGCAAGCGAGTAAGCAGCCTCTCTATCATATCCTCCCTTCAGGTTCCTTCACTGTTTTGAGTTCCTGCTATGAGCAATTAATGACTGTTGAAAGAGGGAGAATTAGTCTTCCCTAGGAATGAGACCCCTAATTAGCTATGCAATACCAAATGGTCAACTCTAAAAACATATACAAAAAAGCAACACTAAATGGACTCAGCAGGTCATATTCATATATTTGCTCATATGTATATAAATTTACACACATAAACATTATTCATATATGTATACAATATATATGTAACAATAATGATTAAAAAGAGAAAGAATTTGAGGGGAGGATAACGTGGGGGGGTTGTAGGGAGGAGACAGAAGGGGTGACATAAATACAGCTATATATGAAATTAAAATTTTTTCTTTACTTTTTAAAAAAGGTGAAAAAAAGAAAACCCCTTCTGCAAACCATGGTGGTTGGTTTAGGGTTGGAATGTGATTCAAGTCAATCAGAATGTTTTTTTTTTTTTTTTTCAGAGAATTCTCAGGCAGATTCCCCTTATACTAGGGCCTGGGGCATCCAACAGACAGTTTGGCTGCCATATAGGGAAAAGGGCAGAGTTCTGGTGACAATACTCAGTGGGATGAGTCAGAACCTTCCCTTTTTTGGAATTGTTTCTCAGTCTTGACTAATAGGGCCTGGTCTCTCACACAGGACTGGGAATTTCCTGGTCTTTTATCTCATCTTTAAGCACCACACCCTCTTCCCTTCCAGATCCTGGGTGAGGGCTGGCAGGCAGATGTAACTGCCCAGTTATGAACTTGTTACTCGTGGGTACCTGGCTGGCAGAGAACACCTTATTTAGTCTCCTCAGTCACCACTCAAATGAAAAACTGCTGCTGGGAGGGAGCTATCCCTATCTTGGAGGAATGCTTGGAATGGGACAATAGTTTTTCTCTGGAAGGCTCCAGAGCAATTAATTTACAGAACTCCAGAAGCCCAGCTCACTCTGCCCTGATGCTGGTCTAGTTTGGATATTCAAGGGAACTGCCTATGCATTTTAAATTGAGCTTTAGGTTCTAAATCTACTGGGTGAACAGGAACCATTTCCTTTCTCTAGACCTCAGTTTCCTCATGAGCTATCTCTAGACAATAGATGACCAGACCCCCAAGGGAGGTCATAACTGAGATCACTAAAGGAAACAGCAAGGATGAAGAACTTGGAAAACAGCCAATACATTTAGGAAATAACAGTATTCTGAAAATATTTCCTTTTTAATTTTTAAAATTACAGGGTGTGTGTGTAAGTGTGGTGTGTGTGTGTGTGTGTGTGTGTGTGTGTGTGTGTGTGTGTAAGAGAGAGAGAGAGAGAGAGAGAGAGAGAGAGAGAGAGAGAGAGAGAACTCTGGAGTCAGTTCTCTTTTCCTACCATGTGAGTTCCTGGAGTCCTGGAGTATAACTCATCAGGATCAGCAAGTGCTTCTACTCACTAAGCCATCTTGCCAGGTCCCTTGAAAATGTTTTCTGTTTGAATCTTCAGGTCCTCTCTCCCATCTAAACTAGGAAGTAGAATTCTGTGACCCACAGTCAGGCCATGGGTGTGGAAATGGGCACACTCCCAGGGGCCTTCCTCCAATAGTCTGTTGGTGCTGGATGATCATCGCTCCCCTCCCCCCCCACCCCCGCCCCATCCCCACCCCAGCCCCTCATTCCTGTGAGTCAGCCTTATTCTTTAAAGTCAAGTAAAGGAAAGCCCAGAGTTCACTTCCTGGCATCTCCAAAGAAAGGCCTAGAATCTCTGGATCAGGACTGACTCTCTTGTCACTGCCCAGGCCTGATAAGAAGAGTAGTAGGGTCTGAGTCAGCTGGGAGTCGCTGCTTAAGGATCCTCCTCTGCTCAGGGCCTGCTGCCAGCATGCTGGGGCCCAGACCTCACCCTTATAAGAAGTTATACTGGAGTCAAGCGCCCTGATTCTCACCACTTAGTCCTTCAGCGCCACCCAATGAAGAATCAGCTCAAACTCCTTGGGAGTTGCAGTAGGCCAGTGTTAGGTCTCAAACTTGGGACAAATGGCTGACGCTGACCTCCAGTTTCTCCCTGGATCCCTCAGTCCCTACCCATTTCAGGGTGTGGCTGGCATACTCCACTCCCTAATCCTAAACTTGAGCCTAGGGGCTGGGCTACCCTTCCCCTAACTGTCCTTCCCTATATAATCCAGCCATTTTGGTTACCTGGCCCTTTTGATCTACCTTTTACTCTCTTGACCAGTCTCTTGGTCTGGCTCTCCCTTCCCTCCTCTTCCTCCTCCTCCTCCTCCTCCTCCTCCTCAGATGGGCCAGCTCAGGGTCATGTCCACTCTGAATTCTCCTGGATGCCCCTTCCTCCAGCTACGCTCTCCCTTTTATCTACAATAAACTTTATACTCCACCATACCTAGGAACAGTCACGGCCTTTCCTTTTTTATTTCTTTCTTTCTTTCTTTCTTTTTTTTTTTTTTTCATTCAGCCAGGAAGTGAAGTGGCCTTTCCTTGGACTCTATCAGCCACGCTGGCCTAGGGAGTGGAGCAGCCGTGAGGACTGTGAGGAAACAGTGTAAAGGTGAGAGGTCATTGGTGCTCTGCCTCCTGCCGAGAACTGCCCTGGGAGAAACTTCACCCTCCCCAAGGTCCACCAGCCTACCAATGTAGTGGTATTTGCTCCATCCATGACCTTGGGCTATAGGGCCTGAAGGAGGCAGTGCTTCCTGCCATTGTACATGAACTCTTATAAGGGAAGGGAGAAGGTTCACATGCCCCTTCTCCCTGCTCCTGCCTGCAAGGAGGATTTGCTCCTGGTCAGATGAGAGAACAGCTTCAGCTTTCTACTGCATTCTCTATTTGTGAGTGTATTTCCTCAATTTATATCTTAATAAATTGTGTTACCCATTTAATAGACTTACATGAATTGATCTTAATAAATGGTGCCCACGTGACAAAAAGACCCCACACTCCCTGTAACTCCTGCCCACAGCCTCTGCAGCAGCAGTGACACTGGTTTGCTCAGAGGCTTGTGTGCACACTGAAGGTCAGCCTTGCTAGCTAGGTCCCAACCACATGGATCTGATCCCCACGTGCTCCCCCTCCCCCCAGGAACGCCTTATCCCTGCTCAGGTGATCAGGGGCATACAGCAGCCCTGTGGAGAGCCTATCGACCAGGCAGCTCACTCAGCATGTGAGTCAATCACTTTCTGGCCAGGCAACTCACAAGGCAGTGACCACTGCCAGAAGAACGTGCGTCCTGTGGTGGAGAGAGCACCAGAGAAAGGTGCCCGCACTAGGTGCCTTTCTAGTTCTGTGCTTGTAGTGGCCAGATCGGGTCAGACTCCCGCCTGATTAGAGACTACCAGCAGACTATTCCTTTACTTTTAAAACTTATCCGTGTAGCTGCTGCCAACTCCATCTTTTGAAACTCCCGCTGCCGCTGCCATTTTGTGCACAGCCACCACAGAGTGCACGTACACAGCCAGTGTCTGCAGGTGCCAGGCAGTGCTCTAATTGTTTGTTTGGTGTATTGCCTCAGCTGTTGTGATCCCGGCAGCTCTGCCTAGTACTCATGGGTACTAGTTGGGGGTTGCCTGGTAAGTGCTTAATTCACAGGAGCCATTCAGGTAGCCTGAGTCAGCTCACACCAGACCTGTTTTGATGCCACACCTGCGACACCTACTGGCCAAGCAAAAATACTACATCCAAAAATCATCCAATGAACCAGCCATTCACCTCACCTGGTTAATTACACCTGGAACATCTGACAGTCTTTTGAGGATTTGATCTGAGGTAAATTACTTGATAATTTTACACTTTAAACTGATTAATAAATAAACAAATTAATAAAATTTTTGTTTACAAATTTTGAATATTTCTCAAAAAATGGCAGACTAATTTTACCACTCAGGAACTTAAAAACCTTTTTGTTTGTACTATGAATGAAATTTACAAGACATATATGACCTTCCTGGAACATATGCAGTATTCACCAAATTTGCAATTACCATTGTGATTCATCTCATATCACTGAAAAATTGGCTTAATAATAACAGCAAAAATGAGACATTAATAGGACTGATACAGGACTTAAATAGAAAGATTCTTTCTTTAGAATCTGCCAATTTACCACAAGAACTTCTCCTTTCATAGTGATTTGACAGCCAGATTTAATTCTATTGATAATAAATATGAATATTTAATGGATAAAACAATAACTCTTCAGAGCAATCTTAATACCATTCAGATAATTTCTAAGGAGGAAAGATCATTGCTAATTGATAGAATAAAGTCTGTGGAATCATATGTTTCTGGTGAACATAAAAAATTATATGATTCCATGAAATCTCTAGAATTCTTTACAACAGAGGAGGTTCAAACACTGCAAAAGGCAGTAGTTAATTGATTTTAAGCTCTGGAGGAGTCTCTCAGTAAGAATAATAAAAGAACTAATAAGCAGAAGGTCAGGGCCATACAAGTAATAACATTGCCAGGTGGCTGTTATAAAATGGCTTATCCTGTCACCACCCATGAGAAGCCAGCAGATAATACATATCCTGAAGAATATATAGAATGTATCTGGCAACCTATTCATATGAGAAATTAAAAAAATATGTTAGTCACCTATGGAATACATTCAACATTTGTAAACAGATGTTAAATACGTGGTCTTCTAGAAATAGAATCATGCCAGATGACTGGAATCAGTTAATTTCAGCTGTATCAGAGTACATCCAGCAGTTACAATGGAAAAAGTGGTTTAGAGAAGAGGCTACGGCCCTTGAAGAGCAAGGTAAATTCAGAGGTTTGAGATCTTCCAAGATCAAATTCTTGGTGAGGGCCATTTCACTGATTAAATGTACAAACTACCATGGATAAGCATACATTATCTCTATGCCATACAGCAGCTTTAAATGCTTGGGAAAAGATTCCAGAACCAGGGAAACCAACTGAGCT
>CABHPP010107032.1:0-11800 GCA_902168425.1 Peromyscus attwateri
TATTTCTTTATCAAGGTCCAACTCTACACCTTATATGCAATATCTAATTTAATTTGTATGTACCAGTAAAGTAGGGAAATTCTACTACATTGGTGTAAAAAAAAAATTTAAGCAACATAATAATTAAAAGGAGCCAAGAGTTAAATCTAGATTCCTAATTTATTTTGGGGCATTACAAAAAAAAGGGGTTCTATGCTTAAACAAAAGTTGAAACTCTATGATCTTTGTCTCCTGGAAATTAATCCTTGTATTAGCATATTTGAGACTCTGAGGAGGCCAGGAGGCCAGGAATATGCTTACCCTTGCACACTATGTGCTAACACAATATCTACTTCCAGCAGACAGGTACAGATTTATCCCATAAACTCCATTGGAACCAGATTTAAGAGAGTAAGAACAAACGATTGGTATTAGAAACAAAACAGGGTGCCCTGCCCTTGCAAGGGTCAAGCTGACTCTTTAAGAGGAAACTTCATTAGGAAATGAGAACCCAAAATAATGGATCAACAGATGCTTGCTCATATGACACGAAGTCAGTTACTAAGACAGTAAAGCTACGGGCCCCTCCCAGCTGGGAGGAAAGAACCTGCCAAATGTGCGGTCCATTTTCCTTAGATGTTGCAGTTGTGAAACAATGGCTATTCTCAGAAGCTACATGACGGGCAGTATGCAATTCCAATAGTTAGTTAGTATTTCAGGAACTCGAAAGCCTGCCTGCACTATTGGAAACAAGAGATGGAGCATAGAGTGGCCCCTGGCCACCAGGTCTTTCTGTTTCATATGGGCTCAGCTTGTGCTTCATGTGCTTTAATACTTGTACCATATTTAAGAAGAGGATGTTCTTGTGGAGAACAATATTTGAGGGTCACCTAATTCTAAAGTCTCTTTGTTACTGCAGTGCACAAGTAAATGCCCGTACCTGCGGGTGCATTTTTTTAACCTGTAAAAGCGAAGTGATAATGCTTCTTTTTCTTGACAACACAAAAACTACGAGAAAATATATAGGAAAATAGGAAACACAATATGGCACCTGGAAACTATTGCTTCAGACATGGTTGAAATTGACTGTCAGGAGAAAGAGCTAGAACTGTAAAGGTTTGAAAATTTCCAAATGAACAGTGCTTATGAGCAGCTAGGAAAGGTCCATAGAGATAGCAGAGCTCAGATGCATGGTCCTTAAGGCAGGTGTGTGTGTGTGTGTGTGTGTGTGTGTGTGTGTGTGTGTGTGTGTAACTTGGAGTACAGTGATTTGCCGAGACTGACTTGGCGGTGAGTTGCAGGGACCCTCCTGTGTCCGCCTCCCCAGGACTAAGATTACAGGAACCCACTACTACCACACCCAGGTTTTTACCTGACTGCTAGTGCTCTGAACCCAAACTTGGGTTTTCATGTGTGAGTGACTTCCTGATTCCTGATTCTTCTCCTTACTCACTGTGAAGTCATTTTTTTTTATATAGGTAAAATCAAGCTGATTATTGTTGGGAAATAAAAGGTCAGTTTTCTCTAAGAGTATTGCTTCTGGCAAATGGGTCTCGTTCTTGTAGAAGGCCACACATCCGGGAATCTATGGGCAACAAAATATGGATGGCAGGTGAAGGAAGAGAATACAAGGCTACAAGGTTGGGTGGGTAGGGAAAAGGTCATAGATAAGGAAAAGAGATGGGGAGGGGGTCAATATGATCAAAACACATTGTACAAATTTCTCAAAAAAAAAAATTAAAAGTATTTTCCCAGAAAACATTTCATTTGGGAGTTATCAAAAAAATGAGAAAATGACAGTCTTAGTTAAATCTAGAAATAACCTGTTAGCTCAAGATTCTTCCATATTTTATCAAGAGTCTGTGTTTCATGTTGATAAAGGACTGTGCCATTTGGGTCCTTCAGTAGATACAATGTTGTGGAATCAAAGCTGAAACCAACTTCTTCCTATTCCTAAGGCTACCACTGTTGTAAACCAGTTCACTGCCTTTGTCAGGGGAAGTGTGCCCCGCTTCCCATCGCAGTGGTTGTCGTCTGCAAAACACAAGTACTACTAGATTTTTCTGACCTCCAAAGTATGTTGGGGATGGTCACTTTGAATTAAATAAAAATATTTTTATGCCTATACTTGGAATGAAAAATATTTTATAAAATTTGGAATTTTTCAAGGAGAAATTGACAGACAACCTCTGACTGTGACAATCTCCTTAAAAATACATATTCTTAGAATTCCAATTACAGTGGCAGGTATGGAAGTGCATACTTGTGATCCCAACATTCAAGAGGCCGAGGCAGGAGAAATTGCCATAACTTTAAAACCAGACCAGTCTACATAGTGAGTTTCAGGCAAGTCAGGGTCATGGGACAACATTCTTTCAAAACCAAAAGCAAAGCCAGAGGAGAAAAATACTATTTCCAACTATGATACTTTCGTGCTCACCCTGGAGTCATTCTGGAGATGGATAATTTGCATATTCCTGATACTGCATTGATGAAGGTCTAATAGAAGAATTCTACTGTGTGACTGTGAGCCTAGGTACCTTGTTTGCTACTCAAAAACACCAACGACTCAATGATAAGTTGTTAGAGTAAGGGAAAAAAATTATACAGAAATTTAACCAAACCAAGAAAACAGAGGCTCTGTCATAGTCACTTGTCACATTACTTTGTCCATGACAAAACATAGCAGCAGACAGGCAGGCACGACACTGAAGCAGTAGCTGAGAGCTCACAACCATGAGGCAGGGAGAGAGATGACTGGGAATGGTACATGCCTTTTGGAAGCTCAAAGCCTGCCCCCAATGATACACCTCTTCTACAAAAGCCACACCTCCCCATCCTTCCCAGACAGTTCCATTAACTGGGGACCTAGCACTCAAATACACAAGCCTATGGGGTGCCATTATTATTCAAACTACCACAGGCCTTCTTAAAACAACATCATCTTATTTTTTTTTTTTGTAGGTGCAAGCACCCAACTTATCTAGGGAGTTGTACAGAAGGTGGGCAGCAGAGGGGTTACAAACTCAGGATAATCTGCTCTTCTGGTGTGCAGACTGCCTATATACTGCATCACAGGGTAGTCCATGTTCTGTAAACTTAAAGTTACTGAGGAGGATTTTTGGAATTACTGTCTGTTTTGTGCCTTTTCCAGAGAATAACTGCTTCTCCAGTTATCATCAGTACACAAAGAGCATCTTTTCACTGGAGAAAAGGGTAGACAGCACATGGCCACCTTTCCCCAGAATTCCAAGGGAGATAAAGACAAGCAACTTTCTTCCAGAGGACAGGGGAGGAAGCATTCCACAGTGAAGTCTTTTAACCCTTGAGTGACAACAATCAGATAAGTCCTGTGTGGTAGCAGAGCTAGGGAGGATCAGCTAAGAGAAAGAGGAACATGAAGGTTCACTTAGGCCTTCCATCCGTGACACCATTTCAATGTATCACTATGGACGAATTAAATTCCTTCTTCTTTATGTTTTGTTTGGGTTTTAGATGAACAAGAAACTTATAAACTACATGAGATAGAAAACTGAGTTGCTTCTGTAGCCTAAGCACTTAAGCAACTGCGTCTTTACTGCGTCTGGCGGATGACTCAAGGATGATTCTCAACTCATTCTTTCTTAAGCTCCTGCTTCGCAGAGGTCACCAACTACTCGCATGGGACTTAAAAGGAGTTGGCAGAATGACACATTCTTATTTTCCTCAAAGGGAAACAGGATGCAGAGACTAATTCTGAGAAACACGGCCCTGTAGTTTATTACTATCTTGTTTAGTGAGCCACTCTTACTAAAAAAAAAAAAAAAAAACCATCACAGGTTAATGCAACTTTCCACCATCATATTTCCCACCTTCCTGAACTACAGTGTATAAGCAAAAATTGTACGTATTTATTATATACAACATGCTATTTCATATGTGCATAAGAATTCATTTCCTTTTTCAGATTTCTAACTGTTGGATATTGGCAGGATTTAACCTTAAAGTTGAACTTTCACAATATTCAGCTTATATTATATAATGGTGCACTATAGTCTTATTTTTCATTTTTACTTGTCTTTTGAGAAAGGGTCCATCTAGGGATTTTCCTGTCTTTGCCTCCAGAGTGTTGGGATTATAGGCATGCACTACTGTGTCCAACTTATAATTTTTTAAGACAGAATTTAATTAGTTAGGAACATGTCTGAGAAGTACTTTAAACACAATTTATTCTGGAGTTTTTCAAAGTCTTTTTATCCTAAACTCTTTGAGAAAAACAGGCTTATCTGAAATCCTAAGTAAACAAAAGAAACAAAAGTAGACATGTTTTGGTTGAGACAGAGTGTTATGCCTAGGGGGCCTATCTACTTATTCCCTCTTCTCATCCTAAAGTGAAATCCAAGAGGATTTACCTGGCACTCTTGGAAAACCACAATTCTGCATTAGTGGAAACTATTTGTAGAATTTATTTATCCACTATTTTTGTCTGACATAATGAGTAAGAAATTATCCAACTAATTAAATGCCTTTATATCAAATGTATATGAGAGAGCCAGTGTCCTGTGTGATCAACTATCTAGAATCCATCCATGGTCAGTGGCTTCTGGTAGCTCCTGATTATTGCGATGAATCTGGAGAATTTCAAGTCATCACTCTTCTTCTATTTGGCTTTGAACAATGTGTTCATTATCAGGGAAAATAACTTTCCAAATGTATAAGTCTAGTTAGATTATACAAACAAGTTCAATTTCCAAATCAGCAATCATATCTTCAAATATTAGCTCATAATTTCTTATCTACATTCACATTTTCATCTGAAAGAATAATAATTGGGCAATAGACAGATATGTGTTTTTCTAATTCTAAGACTAAGAAAGTTAAAAATGAACCATATTACTGGTTTTTAATGAGTGGGCTTACTTTTCAAATTTTTTAAAAAAGTTTTGAGACCTGCTTTCTGCTGAAATTAAAATGATAAAAGGATACACAAGGGGAAGAAATGAATCTATTATTCGAGACAGACTACTGAAAATATACTAGCATTATCTTCATACCTGGCAGTGACTTTAGCAATTCATTTCAACTCAACGTGGCATGAATTTTGAAAGATTTTACAGATGTGGTAAAGGATTTGAGCAGCGATCCATGCTTTTGCTTCTGTGTGTTGCAAACACCTGCACTATTTTTACTTATTTATTCATTTATCTCTTTTCATTATTTTACAGTTTTATTACTTATCATTATTCATTTAACTTTTATCATTTATTAATACAGTGTCAAAAAGTGTGCCAAGAGCTGGTCATACCACTGTGACTAAGACATGATCTTCTTCAAAACCTAATTCCAAAGTAAAAGAAATTAATTGAAAATTATTAATATAGTGGGACAATCACTATATTCATTTTTACTTGTCTTTTGAGAAAGGGTCCATCTAGGCATTTTCCTGTCTTTGCCTCCAGGGTGTTGGGATTACAGCCATGCACTACTGTGTCCAGCTTATAATTTTTTTTAAGACACAGCATTTAATTTCTTAAATCAGAAAATATACAATTCTTTAAAAGTCTATCAGAGTTAGCCCATCTGGTCTTGTTGGATCAGAAAATAATCCCTGAAATGGTAGAGAAGAGAGGCCATGAATCAAGAGACTAATAGTCAGTGTTCTGGACAAGAAGACCAGGAATGTGAAGGCATCATCATTTCCTACAAATGAAAAATGTCTTCTTGGCTATAATATAGACTTGGGACCTGAGTGTGTGGGAAATGGATGTGATTAATAGTCATCAGTGGCCAGAATCACTGGAAAGATGTTTACTCTGTTTGGAGGGCAACCACGGGCTCACACATTTCTGGAAGGCCATTCGATGTCCAGTGAAGAAAACAGATTGAAGAAGGACAAGACTGGCACAAGAAAACGATGTGGGAGCTGCTCTAGACCTTCAGATGAGGAAAACGACTGTTCAAATGAGAGCAATGGTAGCATGCTAGAGATTTCTGAAACAGCCATGTTTGGAGGATAATCAACATAAGTAAATGAGTTAGCTTTTCCTATAATTATTTGTTGGAACAAGACTCAACCTACCACATTTTCTTTGTCTTCACAGCAACCCCAAGTACCAAAGCAGCCTCTGATGTGATGGGGTGCGTGTTTATTCTTGCCAATGGTGGATGTGATGTTTATATGGAAACGTTGAAACCTCCATCCTAAAGAATGAATGACTAGTTGTGATGCGTTAATCCTTGCACACCTTAGTGTGTAGTCACTCTAGAAAGGTAGACATCAAACGTGTCTCCACCAAACAGGCCACTGTTTATCTGGCTAAAGGGAGTTGTCCTTCTGATGAGGACTCCATGGTAACAACACAACACTGTTGGATTACCTGCAACTGCAAAAACAATAACCTTGGTGGGGGCTCCTAGAATAACTAGATAACTGGCAATTGTGAGTCCATGGGGCTGATGCTGTCAATCTTTTATAGTTTAGTAAACAATATACAATCACATATGCAATGGTTGGACTAAGCAAAGTGTCAGTACAAAAGGAAAAAACAAAAAATGAATAGTGGTCAGGTTTAAAAAGTGACAAATCAGATGTCTGCGTTGGATGCAGTGTTCTGTAGGATCCTCTGCGTCAAAAACCAGACAGACGTTTCTTATAAATCATTTCTTCTTTTTCAGATTGTGGCAAACGAGCTATCCCATTAATTGCCAATAGAATAGTATCTGGAAACCCTGCAGCCAGGGGTGCCTGGCCTTGGCAAGTTTCTCTTCAGCGCAGCAACATCCATCAGTGTGGGGGCACCCTGATTGGTAACATGTGGGTCGTCACTGCAGCACACTGTTTTAGAACGTAAGTTATTGAACGCAAGTCAGCCCCCATTTTACGGAAAACCATGAGTATTTCCATACACTGAGTACTAGTTGAGGTCTCAAATATGAAGTAAGAAAAGAAAAATCTTTCTGATCCTTTTCTACAATAATGTTCTACTTGCATACTTAAAGTTTGGTTGGAATAAAGGAGTGCTGAACAATATTCCAGTATTCATTAATTAAGTCTTTAAAGTTTTAACTAAAGAAATTACAACAAAGCAGAAGTCACTGTAACACAACACATGTACTAACAAATCCAACTCTATTAGCGCCTGTTTCCATCAAGCCCTTGGTCTGTCTCATGGTGGTGCTGATAAACTGAAGCTGAAATCTTCAAGGAGGCAGGAAGTGGGTCACTGTTGCTGAGAACTTCTCAGGTCAAATTTATAGTGCTGTCATCGGATCAATCACCAAAGTTTGACTATGATTCACATTACATCTTTAAAAATCATGATATATAACATGTGAGACCTAAGCTGGTCAGATCTTACCTGGGAGAGTAAATTCTGAACTAGGTGGGACAGTTAAACTGAACTTGACAAAATGGAATATTCTTAGAGAGTCTCAGATGGCATGGGGCAGGCAGTAAACTGTTTGCCCTGCCACTCGACGTGCAGGCCACCGAGCAGCAGCGCCCACATCACTAGGGAATTTGTCAAAAATGAAAATGGTTCCACTCTATCCCAGAGCTTCAGACTCAGGTGCTGAGTCTGAGTGAAAGCCCCTAATCATTTGTGCTCATATTCATATTTGAGAAACGTTGGCCTACATGATGAAATCTTATTCCGAGAAATCTCTAATGCAGATAATAGGGTTGTATTAACTGATCTGAAGTCCTGTCATGTCTTTGGGAAAGACGTAGGGAGTCAAGAAAGAACTTGTCAGCGGGCAAAGCTGCAGAAAGAAGAAGGGGATGCCAAGATGAACAAAGGGATTCTAAAGTGGAGCGTGCCTCCTTCTGCAGGAGGGATCAAGCAGAGGCAATGAAGGGCTGACAGTGCTTTTGTGTCAACAACTAGCATAATTATTAAGCTCTGTGGTGCTACAGGCACTTGATTAGATGCTTGAGATTTCTTTCTATAATTCTCACAACCCTCTCTCCATATAAACCCTGGTGGGGAAGCCCTTTCCCTGAGAGGTGAATATAGAAGTACTCAAAAGTACAGATTTATAAAAAGAACAAACAAACAAACAAAAACCAAACCAAACAAACAAACAAAAATCCCAAATAGCATGTTTCGTATTATTTCAATCTAATATTGAGTTAACACAGAATTCATTATGTGGAAGACTGGTGTCTGAAAGGGATGTTCTAGCATCAAAAGACATACATATGTAAACAAGGCTACATAACTACCAGTTTTAAAACTTCAAAAGAATACCAGTATCCCCTAAATAAAGCATAAGCACTTTCTCTCTCCCAGTAAGACACTAGTACACACCTAACTCTTCAGCATCATCTTCCACTATTCTTCCTCTGGTGTCTTAAACTGAATCCCACCTGGCCCAAGGCCCTCAGATGCTTCCCTGGAAATCTCTCTTCCTTATTGTCTCATAGCTTATTGTCTCATAGTTGACAACTCTCCATCAACCTAAACGTATTATACTAAAATAACAATAACAAAAAAGAGCCTTCCATAATCCCACACCACTAGTACATTATGCATTATCCTATTTTATTTTATTAATAATCTTTAGAATTTGTGTTATTTATCAACATTTTAATTTATTTTTATACTTTTCTGTCCTCAAACATAAAACTTGTGTGAACTGAAAATTTATGTCTTGTGTGCTTCTTTATTCCTAGCACTTCAGTAACATTAGACATACACATGATTAATAAGCATTTGCTGAGGGAATAAGTGAATAATATTGTATATGCCTTACACTTCTGAAACTCAGTAATTAAATATTAAATACACCTCCAATATGCTATTTGTACATATTTTATACTTAAATCATGGGCAACAGGCTTTTAAATGAAACTATAATTGCAACCAAGTATTATCAAGAGTGATATTTTCTCTTGAATTAACCTAAATGCATGCAGTTGACTAATCTAAATAATGTAGTTAATGGATACTGTGCAGCTCATGTATGCTGCTAATCTTTTCCAGTAATGCAAACCCACGTCAATGGACTCTTAGCTTTGGAACAACAATAAACCCTCCCTTAATGAAAAGAGATGTCCGAAGAATTATTATACACGAGAGGTATCGGCCCCCAGCAAGAGACCATGACATTGCTCTTGTGCAGTTTTCTCCAAAAGTCACCTATTCAGATGAAGTACGCCGAATTTGTTTGCCAGAAGCCTCTGCATCATTTCCCCCCAATTCAACTTTCTTCATCACAGGATTTGGAGCACTTTACTATACTGGTGAGTACTATTGGTGAGTACCTCCAAACAGCCAACAGACATCTTAGCCCTTTCGCAGAGTAATTTCATCACCTGTATTATGTTGCCAGCCCTTTCCCCAACGCTCGTTTTGGTTGGTTAGGGCTCTTGTTCTATAAGTGACAGAAATCCAACACAAAACAAAAACAAAACAAATTTGGCCCTTGAAATTCAGGTGTCCTGTGTGAGAAATCTTGTAGTCAGTGTTTTTTGTTGGGACCATGGGCTCCCCAATAATGACATGGAGACTTACTAATTATAAAGCTTGGCCAATAGCTTAGGCTTGTTTCTAACTGGCTCTTGTAACTTAACCTATATTTTTTAATATAGTTTATAGCTAGCTCTTGTAACTTAACTTGTAAATTAACCTATATTTTTTAATCTACTTTCTTCCGTGTGCTTATTACTTCATCTCCATTTTGGGTATTCTCCTTCCTCTACATATGGATGGTAACTCCACCTTTCTTTTTCTACCAAGACCTGGCTGTCCCCAGAAGTCCCACCTAACCTCTTTTTCTGCCTAGCTCTTGGTCATTAAGCTTTTCATTAAACCAATTAGAAGGAGTTTTGGCAAAGACACATCTTCACAGTGTACAAAAGGATTATTCCACATTTCCCCCTTTTCGTCTGAATAAAAAAGAAAGGCTTTAACTCTAACACAGTAAAACTATATACAGTAAGAACAATTATCAAGTAAGAAATACATTTACAATGTTTAGTCCATTTTAATTTGACAAATGAGAGAAACTATCCCATTATCTACCCTATATTAGTGAGTTCAAAGACTTAGACCAGTTTCTATCATAACTTGTATTACCATCCTAAAACTATCTTTTTAGACCTTAAAACATCTTTTTAGATAAAAAAGTTAAAGCTTTTTTGTTTCTCAACCTTGTAAACTTTACATCTCTTATGGAAACTTCTTTTCTGAATTTGGTAACAAGGAAAACTGGAAAACTGTAACTATCTAGTCTTCAATTCCCATTAGTGACCCAAAAAGGATGAAATATTACTTGAGTAAAGAGGAAATGCAGAGAAAACAACTTCCAAAACTATAGAAATGATAGAGGCATCTATCTGCCTGGACAGTCACTCCAAGGTTCATTGTCAATGTTGGGGCATTCATCTTTGTCCTACAGGCCTAGAATATCTGACAGACTTTTCTATGAAGCAGGAGTTTTGAAGGACTGTCTGTCATACCTTCTCTTGGAAAAGTTTGGCAGTTGCCTTCTTTTGTGTTCTGCTTGTCCAATTTAGATAGCATATTGTTAGCACTGAAGCAAGATCAGTCTCTTGCCCAAATGGCTAGCTTCTGCCACATTGAAAGCAAACTCCATATGGAGGTTCTTCAATGCCTATCATCCTTTTTTGAAGTAAATTGGTGTTGCCAGGGGCTGATGTGTCCCTTAAAAGCCTTGTTATTTAAACATTTTAAATGTCATATTCTGTAGGTCTTTGAAGTGTTTGAAGATCACCTATCTATTTAAAAAGATATTTTCATATGACCTTGAAAACGTACCTAACACAACAATAAGCTTGATTGCTGTAGGTGACTAACTATTAACCTGTATTGCTTTATTATCCTAAATAGTTTCTAAGGACTAAAACTTTACATTACTTTTTAAAATGAGCTACATAGGTACACCTTATATAAGAAATAGAAACATACAATACAATATAACAAAAATATCCTGAAATTTATATCAATATATAAAAACCCATATCAATGTAAAATATTTGAGACTAGTGCTTTTCAAAAGTAGACTCAACAATTCAATCTTTTATCCCATTATTTCTATGCTATATCCCCCCTTTTCTCTTCAGAAAGAGATCCCTGAATCTAATCTCCTTTGTTCAGTTTATTTTTTTTTCTGGACAGGACCAATAACAATTTGTAACTAACCCCCATAAACAATAACAAACATCCATAACCCACCGAATGACCAAAAATCACCCACCACATCTCTTGGGAATGTGGGAGTTGTGTTCTCTACACTGCTTCCTGTTGTCTGGGGGTTCTGGCATCTTTGGGGAACCTTGAGAAAATTAGGATAATGGTCAAGTCCTGGCTAGAATAGTTTGTGAGGCTGGACCGTCTCAGTTAGCAGATTTGAAGCTGTTCTGGGTGCAGATCTCTGAGGAAACTGCAACAGAGGCACTCTGAGAGGTTGGATCACCTGGGTCACCCATTTTCATTGGTATCTGGTCCCTTTGCTCTGAAAACACATAAACATTCAAAGGTTATGTACATATCTGTGTTAACACAACTGTGGATTGTGAATTGTACATAAGCCAGCCAAAGATGATTTTTTTTTTTGTTTTATGTTTGAGCAAGTAAAACATATGTCACCTGTCTTATAGTTTTTCTAGGTTTATTCCTTTATGTCTGTAACCAAGATACTCAGGAGTTCTCCCCTGGTCAAATCTGATCCCTATTAACCTGGAAGGAATCCACAGCTTTTCATTTCCTGTGGAAACAAAAGCACAACCTGTCCTCCACGGCAACACATTTTTCCACTCTGAACTTCCACTCTGCAGCCAAGACATCTCTAAAGGATCGAGGCTGGGTTAATTCAGCAG
>CABHPP010107032.1:17388-29851 GCA_902168425.1 Peromyscus attwateri
CAGATTTGTAATTTTGTGTCTGGTTGTCACTCAGTCAAGAGATTGATAAAACAGATTGGGGTTGCTAACCGCCATCGGGCACTGAGGAAAAGCTCTCTTAAGTTGATTTCAATCACTACAGAACACACTGGGTGAAAGAAGCCATCTCCATTTCACAACCACTTGCAGAGGAAAAATTAGTTTTCTCCGGAAGAGTCTCAAAGGGCACACATCACACTTACGAACAGGCCTCATGCCCAACAATAGATGGCCAACACAAAACAAACTAAACTGTGATTTTGGAGAGTTTTGTTTTTTCTGTCTCATATTTCTTTGTTTAGACTTTTTTTTTAACCATACTGGTCTTTTGCTTGCATATTATGGTTTTTGCTTATAAGTTATGTATATTTTACGTTTCTATGGGTTTTGTTCATGTAGGTGTGTGGGTCACCATGTGTGTGTGTTTGTGTGTGTGTGTGTGTGTGTGTGTGTGTTTCTAGTGTTTTTTTCCTTTGTTTTTATGCTTGTTCATTTTGATTTATTTTTGTTTATCTGTTTTATTTGCCTGTTTGTTTCCCAAAGACAGAGAGAAAGAAAGCTTGGAGTTGGAAGGGTAGGGGTGTGGAAAGGATCTGGGAGGAGATGAAAGAGGAGAAGAAACCATGATCAGAATGTATTTATTGTATGAAAAAATAATTTGTTTTCAATTAAAACAAAAAGAAATCAGTGGGTGGGTTCAGGCATCACCTTTCTGGAGAACTTGACTCATTCAAAAGTAGTATTTACAAAACAAGCATCACTGTTAATTAACACGATGTAGAGCTCATTAAGCTCTGGTGAGGAAAAGTTGCAAAGGAGATAAATAGTTAAATATCCACTACCATGACAGAAAAGCAATATGTGCAGTCTTAATTTAAAAAAAAAAAAAGGCAGTTTGAGTACTTGATAAGGAGTTAGATACAATAAGAAACATTTAAGCTGTGAAGTGCTACCCCGAGGAAACAGACTAGATGAGATGCTATGTTGTTTACTCAAAATCAAAATTTAGTAGAAAAATGTGTAGCTTTACCTTGATTTTCAACTCTGTTTTATTTATTCATTTGGTAATGGTAATCTATACATACACTAATAATAAAATAAGTTGTTCATCAAACTTTTGTAGATAATGAACTGCTTCGCTAATTGTTTTTCTGTTGTTTGTTTTCAGGGTGATTCTGGGGGACCATTAGTTGTAAAAGACAAAAAAGACACATGGTATCTCCTTGGAATTGTGAGCTGGGGAGATAATTGTGGTCAAAAGAACAAACCTGGAGTCTACACACAAGTGACTTATTACCGACACTGGATTGCTTCAAGAACGGGTCTCTAAGTTGCTACAGATGCTAAACAAAACAGCAGCATGGAGGTCATATGTATATAAGAGTTCAGACATTCATTTGGTGGCACTGGTACAATGAAGCAAGATTAAGTAGCTGGACCTAGCAACATGGAACGTGTGACTTATTTCAGAATCACTTACTTGTGAAGTGATGGGTTATTTTATCATTGAGAAAATGCAGCAAAGATATTCATAGCTTTAAACCAAGTAAATTGGATTGTACACAAGATGCATTGTGTAGTTTTGAAGATAGCCTGGGAGACTTTTAAAGTGTGTTTTTTCCTGGGTGCTCCCTCAAATGAAAACCATTTTGAATTCCCAGAAGTCTCAAGGTGCTTGTACAATTACCTGTGATATCCAGAGCTCACAAACATCTTTTAGTCCTCTTTACTTTCCTTCTATATTTTCATAAATTTTCCATTACAGGAAATAAGTTTACTACTTCTAAGTGCATATAAGACAATTATATGAAAGAAGATTATATGGAGCCATCAAAGTTTGGTGGCAAACTAAAGCAAAGGCGATCTAACCTCTGCAGGGAAACTTTTGTGATTTTTCTATGATTTTAAAACACACACACACACACACACACACACACACACACCCATGTGAACAACAGTCACATCACCACCCCATGGCACAGATATATGTAAGAGAAATAGTGATTCATGTTTTATATAAAGTAATTGTTTAATCAATGTGTAACTTTTGTCATGAAAAATTGAGAGGGGATGATAACTTTGTGAGCTTTCTGTCCCAGAATAGGTGTACAAGAATTTGACATTTCAAATGTGCATTTACATATTTTGGTCACCAGGGGGCGATTTTGCCCAGTATTGTCTTAGGTCAAATGCCTGAACACAACTGAGAATTTAACATGGAGAAAAACAAAAAACATTTTGTTTCTTCAGGGAATAGAAATTTTTGTTGTCTTTATTTCTACCACCAAGTTCCTCCTAAGGCTCATGCTTGGAATATATCCTCCCTAAAACAAACAAGCAAGCAAACAAACAAAAACCCATGCAGGCATCCAGAGAGTGAGGCCTCAGCGCCCATAATAAAATTAAATAAGGCTTTGTTGGAATATTTCTTGGTTTCTGAGATGTCTGGGTTTGCAACACAAGATATATAAACAGCTTGACAAAAATATTCAAATTGACAAATTCACATGTTTCTTTTCCTTACAAAGTTTGTTTAGGGCTGCTGTATCCAATGAGACCCATTACATTTTTCACTAAGTGTTATTGTTTTGAACTAGGAAACTTACTGTAATCATTTTAAATAATTCTCTCAGGCAGCTGGCTGTCAATGATCTCAATTCAAAGTAAAGTTGCTATTTCATATATATAAATACCCATTTCCACATAAATTTTCTGTATTATAGTGGTGAGTTATGATTTTGCTTCTAATACTAAGATTCAGAAAGTGGTTGTAGAGTTAGTTGTAAATGATGTGCTCTAAACTGTCTTCTGCAGCATTTCATTTGGGGCTGTATGGGAAAAAAATACTGTTTTATCATTTTAAATCTAATAAAGCTGGTGATCAGAGCATTCCATAGACAATATCATGGAGTCTGTGTTCCTGCGGTAGTGTGAGACTTTTCAACTGTTGTTAAGTTACATTCATTAAATTAAGGAATCTAAGGTCATTCTTAGCTACACAGGAAGCTTTGTCTCAAACAACAACAAAATCTAACAAAATAATTGTACTCTTGTTGACGGATTGAGCAGGACAAGGAGACTCACATGCAGGCCAGGGGTGGTGGACCAACCCAGGCTCCGAGGAGGACGCATGGTCCTGCCCAGCACCACGACTGGACTTAGCAGGACCAAGAGACACATAAGCAGGCCTGGGGCAGTCTACCTGCTACCCCTAGGGAAGGGAAGGAGAGAGAGAGAGAGAGAGAGACAGGGGCAGGGGAAGGGGAAGGGGAGGGAGAGGGGGGTTCATTTCCTGTGGACAGAGGAATATCTGAAGAGCTACAACCAAATTGACTGCATACTCTCCCAAGCCATCACCTGCAGAAGATGACCAGAATAATCATTGCTATTATTTATCTCCACTTATTATCGCATTGCGATTCTCCTCACCTTTATTCTCTCCTTATGGTCTTCATTTAGTGAATTGTTACCAAATTATAATGTGATTCCATAATTTGGATCCGTTCTATCCAAGTATCATTGCTATCTCTTAGCCTGAAAATCAACCTAAATCAATGTCACATGGCAATCAATAGAATTTTCTTTTGCTTGTGCTCTGTGCTCTATGTGCTCTGTGACTCCCCTTCAGTAATAAAACTTCCTCTTTGGACACACCATTCTTCCTTCATAAACATAACTTCCTCTTTTGCCACACTGTTCTGCCTTTGTGAAGCAACTTCCCCTTTGATCATATTGCTTTCTTTACTGTATAAAGCCAAGATTAAGTCTGTCTTGGCCAGGAATGTTTCTCTTACTGTGCCAGGCAAAATTGTTTACCATACAGACCTCTTTTAGCAATTTTTTTCCCTCCTCCAAATCAGTTCTGATTCTTCACTCTGCATTGTAGTTTTTACATATGTGGCTTAGGAGCTGCTTTATTTATTTATTTTTTATCTCACACAGTACATGTTTTAGATAAATGTTTAGTGATAGAATAATTTAAGAAAGGCTAATTAGTTGAGAAATCTGTCTCTGGTGTTACCTAGCCCCAGTTCCCATTATTTCCTTTACTAAATTATCCAACCTATATGGTCCTATTTTGCATATTCTTAAATGTTCTTAAAAACCCTCTGCTCTCAATCTATGCCAAGAGCAACAAATGCAAGCATTCCTTCCTACATGACAACACACTTTCCTAAAGTCTCTTATTTCAAAATCTTCCTCCATCTCTCCTTACATGAACACAACTGAAATTCACACACAGATTTAGAAATTAGGACAACAAGCCAATATTCATTCTGTAGAACTTCCCAACTCGTTTGTTCTCTTTACTTAATCTATCAGTATCATCTGTTCTTGCTCTTTTCTTAAGTGACTCACAATTCTGTCACTTCCAGATGGTCATTTTTAATATGCATAATACCCTCCAACTGAAGCTTATCCTTGTTGACATTTCCTAATAGCAACAATAGAAATAAAACCAAAACTCATATGCATTATCTATATTTTTATAGCTCATAAAAGCAAGGGGATATAAATTTCACAAAATAGTGATATTTCATTTATAAATTATTGTTATCAATATAAGACTTCTTTTCATTTATGTTAGTAATTAAAACTTAATAGTAAGCTCAATTTTAATGTAAGTGTGGTATGCATGAGTATGTATATGTAGATGTAGATGTTCACATGTGTGTGCACGTACCTATTGAGGTCCAAGGTTGATATAGGGAATCTTCCTTCATCACTCTCCACTTTATTTATTGAGGTTGTATCTCAACTGGACCCACAGATCACCAGACTACCCCAGCTAGTCAGAATCCTGCAGGGAACTCCTGTTTCTGCTTTCTGAGTGCTGGGATTATAGGTGGGACACCAAAACTGCCTGGCATTCAGGTAGACTCTGGAAAGCATACTATCCACAAAGCATGAAGACTGTAAACTAACCTTTTAAAAACAGCTCTGTATTGTTTTCTAAGCACATGAAGCCTATCTCATAAGAGAAATCACCAAATTAAATACAGGCGAAAATCTTAAATGTTATGTGAATTCAAACTATAGAAATGATCTGGACCTATGAACTAATAAAGGACTGGAAAATTGAGTCAATGTTAGCACTCTCAATGTAAACAGGTGCTAGGAATATCCACCTCAGTTCTTCAGCATGTTATCATTTAGATTTAGTAATTAAAATATCATTTGTATATAAATTGTAGTATTTTGAAGCATAAAATTAGGACTGCTGAATTGTGGTTTTATGAAAAGCTCATTTCAAAAGCCATTTTATCGATTTTTTTAATCTGAATATTTTAACTAATGAGGAAGAAACTCTATACACAAACATTCTTAGAAATAAAGAAAATCTGAAAGACAACAGATTCAGGGAAGAGTGCAGAAATTAGAAACTGAGTCATCAGACAAAGTTATGGCAAATCAGAAAGATTTTAATGTAGTAACTGGCCAGTGTTAGAATAGCTAAAGATACTATCTCAGGTTTATTCATTAAAAGACTCAAATATGTCTGACACATTTCTCCAGTGGAGGAGCATTATGATGACTACATCTTCCCTCAGCCTATACACTACTAAGTAGATAAAAATAGTAGCTGAGAAATTCTTCATATTTAAGATTTCTGTATCTACAAAACACTGCTTAGATCTGTAGACAGAAGTAAGACTCTTGATAAGTTACACAAAACACCAGCTTTGAAAGAAACGATTGGTGTTGATGATGAGTAATGAGAAACACATTAATAATTGTTAATACCTAAAAGGAACTCATCCAACAGACCACAGGTGTCTGGCACTGGCCAAAGACTGTCAGACATACACAGTAGACTATCCTAAGGTTGGCATACCATTGCACCTGAACTTGTTAACTCTATGTAGCCTATACATTCCTCAAATGTTGCATACATTTGTAATTACATGTGGCATACACATGAAATCCCAGCCCGTGGGGATCTAAGGCAAGATGATGGTGAGTTTAAGACCAGCCTGGGATACATAGCAAGATGATGTCTTACAAAATACATGACAAAAATAATTCCCAAGAGCTACAAAGCTACCAGGAGAATGCAAAATGATAATGCTATTTTAGAAAGTTTGGTAATTTTTCTAAACACATGATTCATCAATCACTGTCTGCAGTATTCACCCACATGACCCAAAACAATTACATTCATACAAAAATTTTCACACAGACATTGACAGCAACTATTATTTTCAAAACATAGAAGCAACTAAGACATCCTTCAGAAAGTGGAAAAACTGGTACATCAAGACAAGCTATTGACCTATGAGAACAGAGAAGCATTGCTAAACGAGAGAGACCAATGGAAAAGCTATGTACTATATGAGTCTAACTACATCTCTTCAGGAAGAAGTAAACTAGGAAGGCATTGGAATGATTAATGGTTCAAAGAGGTTAGTGGTAGAGGGTGAGTGAATGAAGAGATGGACCAAGGAAATTTTAGGGAAGTGAACTATACTTTGCAGAAGTATAATAGTGCTAGTATGTAATTGTACATGTGTTTAGGCCCTTAAAATATAACCACACAAAGAATGAACCCTGGTGGACTTCAAGCGATAGAAGTATATTAATGTTGGCTCATAGACTGCAACACATGGATCACTAATTTGGGGCTGTTACTTGTGGAATGAGGCTCTTGAGGAATGGAGATGTATGGGTATTTGATGCTTTCTGCTCTGTTATGCTATGAACCTAAAGTTCCCCTTGAAATGGTGTTTATTTTTCAATATCTAGCATTTTTTTAAAGAAGGACTTAGAGTTACAGTAGAAAATAAAAGTTATAGGGGTGGAACATAGAATTTTAGATGAAAAAGTGTATGACCATGTTCCAGTGAGTATATGGGCAAAATTGGACTTGGTACTTTTTTTTCTTCTTCTTTTTTCAAGGGAAGGTCACGTGGGAGGGTGGACCTGGGAGGATTGGGAAGTGAATGGGATTGGGGTGCATTACATGAAATTCTCAAATAATGAATAAAAATATTATGTTGGGGAAAATTTTTGGAAGTAAGTGTAACAAAAGTAAGTCACCTATCTATCATTTAAAGAATTTTTTGACTGTAACTATTTTTAGTAGAAAATGAAAAGTCAGAAAATTTTGTAATTAACATGCAAAAAATTCAAAGCTCTTTTCACAAATAATTGAATAGTATGTATCCAACAGCTTAAATTCCGTGGTGGGTATGTAGAGTGTGTGTATACAGAGACTCAGAATTTCATGAAAGCAGACTAGTGTTTTATCAATTAATACAGTCAGAGAAACAACTACAGGAGCTGGGGAGAAAGGAATAATCCCCCAGGTCACCCTAATTCGCTTTTGTCTTGAAGTATTAGAATGGATGGCATAATATGCCATGCAAAGTCACTAGGTATGATTGCATAATCTGTCAAATTCTTTGCACTGGCTATAGGAACTGATAAAATTAGCATCATATAGGACAAGAAAACTAAAACTGAGCCCTGTCCCCCACTGAATTATATAGTCACTCTCTTCATCAAGTGAACAGAGAAGCATCCTCTCAGAACCCCCAAGTTCTCGGCACAAAGGAGATTTATTTGCCCTAGAGCGACAGAGGGCAGCGTTAACGGACAAAGACAGGAGATAGAGGAAGAGAGAGAAGGGAAAGAGAACCAGGGAAAGGTGGCAGGGGTATTTGTCTCAGACGGACAAAGGACTGCCTCTGCATACAGAGGAGACAGATGTGACCCATAGGAAAATGGCAGTTTATAAAGGTAAAGGGGGAAACCCCTTGTTAGGATGAAGTGTTTAATTTGAATTGGGCATATTTATTAGGTGAACCAAAGGGGGCTTTTGATTGCTGGATGTCTTAGTTAGGGTTTCTATTGCAGTGAAAAGACACCATGACCATGGCAACTCTTATAAAGAAAACATTTAATTGGGGGTGGCTTGCTCACTGTTTCTGAGGTTCAGTCCATTATCATGAGGAGGAGCACAGTGGCAGGCGGGTGGGGTGCTGGAGCTAAGAGGGCTACATCTTGCAGGCAACAGGAAGTCAACTGAATGACACTGTGTGGTATCCTGAGCATAGGAAACCTAAAAGTTCACCCCCACATTGACACACTTCCTCCAACAAGGCCATACCCACACCAACAAAGCCACACCTCCTAATAGTGCCACTCCCTATGAGGTTATGGGGGCCATTTACATTCAAACTACCACACTGGACTTTAATACTTTGATAGCTGGACTTTGATAGTCAGCCTCAGGAAGAGAGATTGGCCAAACAAGAGAATGGACCTTGGGGGTTAGCCTCAGGAATGTAATCTAATGGTTTTTAGCAAGGCAGAGAACATGGGGGAGAAGGGGAAGGCCTCCCAGAGCTACATGCTCACGTGGGCTGGAGTCCCTTCATTCCTACCTTTTTGTTTTGTTTTATTCTTGGGTGTCTGGGTGTTGGATAGACAACTTCTGAATTTTAGGCCTTCCAGGGCCATGTCTAGAGACTCTGTCAGCCCCTGATTCCTGTAGGAATTCTGTATCTGTCTGTAAGGAAAATCATATGTATTAATTGGAGCCTGGGGGCTAGATAACTTCAAAATTGTCTTGAGAGAAGCTCCATGAAATTTCTAACCAGTCTCCACTACCTTGGTTTCTAGGATTAAAAGAGTTCTCTGGCCGTTCTGGACCATCAGCTCTGAGTACAAGCAGTGAAAGAACAGAGAGGTGGCCAGGGCAGTGGTGGTGTACGCCTTTAGTCCCATCACTCAGGAGGCAGAGGCAGGCAGATCTCTGTGAGCTCAAGGCCCACCTGGTCTACAGAGTGGGTTCCAGGGCAGCCAGGATTACACAGAAAAAAACCTGTTTCGAAACAAACGAACAAAAAGAACAGAAAGGAGTCCCTGGTGGAAGTGTAGGCCATGACTCATGATATGGCATCCACACAGTAAAACTCACAAACTTGAAAGGTATGTTTCACTATGGGTAAGCAAGGTATTTTATCTTTTAGTCACCCTTCCCAAGAGAACAGACTGGCCCTGCATTGCCTGCCATTGGTTATTTTAGAGCTTTAATATTGTACTTTTGTGGACCAACTTCTGATTATACTATCTGTTTGACATTCTTTATTCACGTCTCCTTTAAATGCCTCTGAAAGAACAGGTTTTAAAAGTTCTATTCAAAACAATACAAAAATGCACACTAGATTTCAAAGTAAGGTGAAAGGTTTCTTTCTGTTCTAAGACTATAAATGATTCCTTAATCCCAAACAGCTATCAATTAAAACCTCTTGGAAAAAATAAAGATATGTCCATTACTAAAGAATGACTCAAGTGCACGTTCTCCCAGCAGCAATTAGAGATTCTTAATTTTACATGAGAGGATGCTGTCATTTTATGGTTTCACTTGGCCTCAACTGCTGCCTCTACAGACAGACATTTCTCAGTTTGGTAAGACAGCAAAGCACTATCTCCGATGTTCATATGAACCAAAATGATTATTTAATATGGCTCAAATAATATTTTTAAATGTATATAAAAGTTATACTACCCAAGTACGCATTTTCTGAATGGGGGTGGAATCATGTAAAGGTAAACAATATGAAGGTAGATAGAATGGCTTACAGCCTAGCTCTGCAACATGCTAGGTTACTGGCATAGATCTGTTGTTTGAACTTTATGATACTAATTTTTTTCTTCCTTCCTTCCTTCTTTCTTTTCTTTCTTTTCCTTTTTCTTTCTCTCTTTCTTTCTTTCTTTCTTTCTTTCTTTCTTTTTTTCTTTCTTTTTGTCTTTGTTTCCTTCTTTCTAAGAGCTGACTGTATAATTCAGGTGAATCTCCAATTTGGCGCTGGGATTGCAGGAATGATATACCACAACCAGTTTGTGATGGTTAACTTGAAATGTCAGCTTCTCTGGCCCAAGATGTCCACATACTATGTTCAAACATTATCCTGTGTCTTCTATTGCTAAAACAGAGTACATGATACTAGGCCATTTATTAAGGATAGCTTTTTATTTACTCACAATGGTGGAGGTGTAGAAATTCAACCACGGCACCTATATCTACTGAAGACCTACATGATCTTATAATATGGCATAGGGCATCACATGGAAAGACAAGCCTGCTAGTTTAGGTCTTCCTCTGTTAATGACATTGTGGGAGCCCCTCCCTCATGACATCATCTAATCTTAATTATCTCCTATAGGTCCTCTCTCTAATACCATTAACCTATGAATTTTATGATTAAGTAGCTAACATGCAGATTCTGGGGGCACACCTATACCATAGCCATATTTAAATCTTTGGACTTTGAGTAAACAAATTACCTTTCATAATTTGATTGAACCCTCATCCAGCCAGTTGAAGGGCCAGACAGAACCAAAGGCAGATGTGCCCCTACCTTGAGAAACAGAACTTCTGCCATCAGATAGCCTTTAGATGAATGTAATATTGACTCCCCCTTTATCTCCAGTCTGCCATTCCACAGATTTGTTTGTTAGCCTCCATAATTACAATAATATATATATATATATATATATGTAGAGAGAGAGAGAGTATATACATCTAATATACACATCTAATTACTTCTGTTACTCTGGAGAGCCCAGATTTATACAGACTTTATTAATTTTAATTTTTAATTAAAACCTATAATACAAATCTTCATATTTCAGATAGAGAAGAATATATAAAATGAATGATTGATACCATGTGTTGTAATGCAATAATGCAAACTTGTCAGAAATTCTAGGAAAATGGGAAAGTTAGTTAAAACTAATAGATACATTTTAAATTTTTACTGAAAATTTGTAACTTTGTATTTGTATTACAAATTATTTGCTGTTCTACTCTATCAAGTACTGCTCCATGGCTTGAGCTAGAAGAGTGGCCATGAAGTTTATGTTTGTGAGACTATGTTTTTTTTTTCTATAGATAGAGCTAAAAGGATCTGTTCATGAGTTGGGTGAGAATTATGAAAGGAAGGGATTATTATTCTCCCTGTTCTTCTTTTTTCTGCCCTTGTCTTCTTTGGAACATCCAGAACCACTGTGCTCGATGTAATACTAATGTGTCCTTACTCTTCCCAAATGCCCTGGTGACTTCTTGTCCACAGTAAATCCACAGTCATCTGGCTTCTGTTCTCTCTCTTCCTCATGCTGTCTCCTCGCCCTTAGTACACTGTGTTCTAGCCTTCTGACTGCTTGCTGTTCTCTGAATGAAGTGGTATTTGTGTGACAACTGAGCTTCCTTCCAACTAGAACAATCTTTCTAGATGTCCACTGCTTTTCTTTGAGATTCTTCAGATATTTAGTCAACAGTCACTGTCTCAAAAGCTTTCTTGACCTCCAAAGCTGAAATTTTACATCTGTTTGGCTCTTGGGATGCTTTATTTTCCTTAAAAAAGTTTAGTCCACCTGGGAGGCAGAAGTCCATCTCCCATCCTCACCATCATTCTGCCATGGGTATCCTGCTTATAAGTATGTTGTATTTGTGGAGATGTGTTTTGCAGATGTAATTGAGGTCATTAAGTATTTATATATAATTAAGATAATCCTGAATTATCTGAATAGGTCCAAGGCAACAACATGAATACTTAAAAACAGAGAGAGCCAAATGATTTTTTTCACCAGATTTAAGAGATGTTGTTGAGTTGGTTTGTTTTAGCATGTCAGGTATCTGGAATATATGAAATCACTTTGAGGATTGCCCAGGGTCAAAACAGAGAAACTCCAACTCAGTAAAAAGGTTTATGCAACTAAAGATCAAGCAGGACATATCATGTGTATCACAAGCCCAACAGAAATGAAAATGGCATTTGCAAATAAAACCCTAAGTTGAAAATTTGTCATAACAAAAATTATGCATATATTTCATGCTGTCATTGTTTTTCTCTGCTGAATAGTACTCCATTGTGTATATGTGCCATATTTTCTTAATCCATTCTTCAGTTGACGGGTATCTGTGTTCTTTCCAGGTTCTGGCTATTATGAATAGTGCTGCTATGAACATAGTTGAGCATGTATCTTTGTGGTATGATTGAGCATTCCTTGGGTATATGCCCAAGAGAGGTATGGCTGGGTATTGAAGTAGATCTATTCCCAGTTTTCTGAGAAACCACCATACTGGTTTCCACAATGGAGTACTACTCAACAGAAAAAAACAATGACAGCATGAAATTTGCAGGCAAATGAATGGAACTAGAAAATATCATCCTGAATGAGGTAATCCAAACCCAGAAGGACAAACATGGTATGTACTCACTCATAAGTGGATATTAGATATAAAGCAAAGAACAATTAGACTGCAACCCACAGAACCAGGGAGGCTACATAGCAGGGGGGACCCTAGGATGACTGTGGCTTATAATAAGTTTTGGTTTTACTCAATTACTGGGCAAGCCTCAGTGAAACATTTCACTATTAGGATAAGAATTTGTATTATATCAAGCTGATAATAGAAAAATAAATAAATAAATTT
>CABHPP010107036.1:0-14785 GCA_902168425.1 Peromyscus attwateri
TTTTTAACACCCCACATTTTAAAGAGCTTCATCCAAGATGGAAGGGTTTAATCAGAAGAAACTGATACACAATAACACTCCTGGCTATGAACTCCAAGGATTTTACATCTTACCAGTGAGCAGTCACCCATCATATTCGTTGCTGCTTTTTTTCAAACTAATGCAATCAACTCAAATGCCCACCAACTGACA
The DNA here is from genome assembly GCA_902168425.1 of Peromyscus attwateri. NCBI lineage: Eukaryota > Metazoa > Chordata > Mammalia > Rodentia > Cricetidae > Peromyscus > Peromyscus attwateri. The sequence goes on from CABHPP010107036.1 coordinate 193, forward strand.
CATGTGTAATTGAAATGCGATACATATCTACAAAGATATATTAGTTGTAAATAAAAACGAAACTGTGAAATCTAGTTGTAAATGTAGGCAATAGAAAATATGATAATGAGTGATGCCATCTAGGCCCCAAAGGTCATAACTTAATCCTAGCATCAAACATTAAGTTTTCTGTGTACAGTAAGAGTAGACATAGAAGTCAGGAAGCTAGAAATGGACCATTAGTGGGAGATGGGAAAGAGAGGATGGAGAGTAGAACATAGGTGAGATGGAATTGGAAGACAGAATGCTAGGGGCAGAATGGTTCAAGTATTAAGTGGAGTGATGGGTGTGGGACCCAAGCAGCAGCTTAGCCACATAGCTGCCATGACAGGCTTAATAGAAACCAGCCAAAAAGTAGGCCTGAATTTCAGTTTACTGGCAGGCAGCACCAGGATCCAGGAAAAGCCAGGGATGGGCCAGCATCTAAGGGGAAATACTTGACATTCCAAACATTCCAACCATTAGATAAGATTAGATAAGATTGACAGATGTCCCAAGATCCCCCTAAACAAATGTCAGCCAATCAGGTTCCTGAACCCTGAAAATTCCCTCACCCCAAACTCTGCTATGATAAAAAAAAAAAACCCTATCCCAACAGGGCTCAGGGCTCTCTGCTCTCACCACTGCGTCAGACAGATGGAGAATCTAAGCTCAATCTTGAAATAAAGGCTCTTTGCAGGATTCAGTCTCTGTGGTGGTATTTTGGGGGGTCCCCCTGATCTGGGCATAACAGTGGGGAGTAGAGGATGTTATGAATTATTGTGAGCAGGCGGGGTGACGGGGGGGGGGGGGGGGGGGGGGGGGAGACAGAGGCACGACACACACTCCTGAGAGTATCCGGCATGTGCAGGGAACCATGCTGGTCAGATGCAGCATGGCGAAGGCTGTGACCAGTAATTCACAACCTAGACACTGCATCCTCATGGAGAGTTTATTATAATAGAGAGACAAAGAGAAAGATAGTAAAGAGAGATGCTAGGGGATGTCTTTCTGTATGCTGTGAATATATATTGCTCCCATTGGTTAATAAATAAGCTACTTTGGGCTATGGCTTAGAGTCAGCTTAGAGTCAGGTGGGAAATCCAATGAGAGAGAAAGGAAGGGAAAAGGCAGAGTCTAGAGAGATACCATTATTGCCAGGAGAAGCAAGATGTGAAAGTATGGTAAGCCATGGCCACGTGGCAACTTATAGATAAATAGAAATGGGTTAAGTTATAAGGGCTAGTTAGCAAGAAACCTGCCATAGGCCATAGTTTGTAAATAATATAAGCTTCTGTGTGTTTACTTGGGCCCAAGTGGCTGTGGGACCATGGGTGAGAGAGATTTGTCTTGATTATGGGGGAGGCAGGACCTGAGAAACTTTCGACTACAGAGAGAGACAGAAAGTGGAGAAGAGGAGGAGGAGGAGGAGGAGGAGGAGGAGGAGGAGGAGGAGGAGGAGGAAGGGGCACACACCTCATGGGAGGAAAAGCAGAAGAGAGAGGGGAAGGGGAGGAGTTTTTCCCTAGAATGAGGCTTTTACATCAGGATGCAGGTTGGCACCAAGGGGAGGAGTTTGAAGGGGCAGATCAGATTATTAACAGAGGAGGCTGCTGAAAGGTCACCTCAAATGGAGAGCTCCAGGAAGAAGTTACATGGGAACCTATTTTGTAACTCAAGTAAAAAGTATGAGAGGGTGGTAGAACACATGTGCTATAAATGAATGGGACATTGAATAATGTGTGCTGTGGTGATATTTTATTTGTGCTTTAATAAACAAAGCTTGCCTGGAGATCAGAGGGAAAAAGCCAGCCATTGTAAGTAAACAAAGAAGTCAGGCAGCGGTAGCACAAGCCCTTAATCCTATCACTTGGCAGTCAGGATCTCTGTGTGTTCAAGGCCACACTGGAAACAGGTTTGGTGTCACACCTTAAATTCCAAAACTAGTTAACCGTGGAGGTCTGGAGGTCTGTACAGACAGACAAGAAGTGACAGAGCTGTGCAGGAAAAGGAAGTGATGCAGCTAAATGGAGAGAGCAAACCAGATGGCAGAACAGCAAGGCATATAGCCATGGGTAGACAGGAAGTGACTCGCGTTTGGAAGCTGTAGAGTTGGTGAGGTAAGGTTGGCTGATGGCTTTCCCTATTCTCCTGATCTCTCTAAGGCTTTCACCCTTATATTTGGCTCCATGTTTTTTATTTAATAAGATCATTTAGAAATTCATCTACAGTGTGCTAGACGAAGCAGGGAGAAAGGACAAAGAGTGAGTGGGTTAACCAAAAGTAAGGATGTGTGAAGAAGCCTTTATGAAATTTCACTCTCTTACAAGTTAACAGAAAATATGAATTTAAAGAACAGAAGTTCTCACATGGGTAAATAATGCTGCTCCCAGTCACTGGGGCTATTAAGTGGAACTCTCTGTACCAGGTACTGGTTATCTGCCTGGGACTCACTGGTCAGGGAGACCTCGAGGCACCCCAAACAAAACAGGTTGTTGCCAGTACTCTTGCGTGGGTACCCTAAGTACATGGAGTTGCTGAAGACATCAAACTCTTTGGTTGCAAGATAGACAGCAATCTTGAACTTACCAGGAAATTCTCCCGGCTGGCTAGCTTTTACAGCATCGCAAAGAAAAGATGTCAATGATCTTATTACCCCTAAATTCTGCATCCTACAATGTCAACCTACAAGCCAGGATGTGTGCAATGGTGCAATGCTAGCACAACTGCTTATGGGTATAACCACCTGTCTTGATTGAATTTGAGGCTTGCTCCATAGAAGGGAATTCATACCTTCCACGATAATCATGGTCATAAACCATGGCTTTGGAAGCATAGGCCAAGAGCAGAAGCTACTGATGTTTTGCTAATGATCATGCTAAATAGTCCATCTAAATATTTATTTTTATAATGATCAATTTGTAAAACTCTCAGCCTTAGTGAAAGAAGCCTCTTGCAGTTGGTGGTGGAAATGCAAAGACTCATAATATTTCAAAACATACTGAGAACAAGCAATTGTGCAAGACTGGGGTAATTACCATTTTCATCACAGCTGAGGAAGGGTCCCACACGTCTACTTTCACTCTATGCGCCTACTGGCAGTTAAGGGCAGCTATATTATTTTAGAGTTTGGAGTGAATACTTCCCCATTTCTCCTCAGTAATCAAAATTAATTTCTGTATGCTTTTGGTGATTTCTTTTTTATTGTTGTTTGTTTGACACAGGGTTTCCTTAGACAGACCAGGCTGGCTTTGAACTCAGAGTTCAGCCTGCTTTGCTGGAATTAAAGACATGAGGGACCACACTCTTTTTTTTTTTTGGTTTTTCGAGACAGGGTTTCTCTGTGTAGCTTTGCGCCTTTCTTGGAACTCGCTTGGGAGACCAGGCTGGCTTCGAACTCACAGAGATCCGCCTGCCTCTGCCTCCCAAGTGCTGGGATTAAAGGCGTGCGCCACCACCGCCCGGCCTGGACCACACTCTTAGCCTTTGGAGTTTTGTAAGCTGTATGTGAGCATGCCCATATTGTCACAGTCACAGCCTATCTCTTTACAATTTCTCACCTTCTTGCAGTTTTTAAGGTTTTACTCTTGTATGAAGATTTGGAAGGTGAACAAAAGATCAGACTTTATTAGAGAATATTCTTGTTTCTTTCATAACAAATTCTTCCTATGTCTACAACTTCAGAACTAGGTAATGATTTACCAAATTGAATGCATTTGGGAGTGGAATTTCCAGTGAACAGCAACACGTGGGAATTCTATATGGTATACCTTCATATGGTTTCTCAGAACTATGAATTTTGTGATGTACAGCAAAATTAGAGGGCTCTGTCACATTTTTCATTACTACATTTTGTCCTCATTATGTTTACATAGTCCTGGCTGTCCTAGAACTCACTCTGTAGACCAGGATGGCCTCCAACTCAGAGAGATCTTCCTGCCTCTGCATTCTAAGTGCTGGGATTAAAGGTGTGCACCACCTCACCTGGCTTTATTATGAATTTTTGCATATTGAACAAGATAATGTTTTTATTACAGCATTTTCTGTGGGAGCCCATTTTCAGGTTCCTCATGGCTTTACCAGCAGGTCCGCATAGAGGATGATTAGGGCACAGGCCTGAGTGCAGGTGTCTGAAATGGTCTGCACTTGGCTGTGCTGGGGGAGGAGGTCTTTTGCTCCACCCCTTAGCGTCTCTATAAATACCCTGGGGCAGAGACAGTCAGGGCCAGTTGGAATACGTTCCAGGCCCTCTCCAGGCTATCCTTTATTTTCTATCTGTTTATCTCCACAATCAAAATCGTTCTATCTAATATTTCCTGCTGCTGGCACTCAAGAAAACTCTGGGGTGCTGTGGGGTTGGTGGGTAAATGCCCCACAATTTTCCAGGGGCTGTAGATATGGCTTAGTGGTTAATAGCAATAGTTGCTCTTACAGAGGACTGGGGTTCAATTCTCAACACACACACAGCAGCTCACAACTTTCTGTTAATCCAGCTTCAGGGATCCAATGACCTCTTCTGGCCTCACAAAACAAATTTGCAGTATACAGAAATATTTGGGGGCAAAGCAACCATATACATTAAGAAAAAAACTTTTCCCAGTTACTTTTGCAAAATTTTATTTTAATATAAACCCTGTGATATTTTCTAAGACTTAAACCTTCATTAGAGGCATTCACAAGTTTCTCATCTTTATGTTTTTATTATATATACTGTTGAGATTCATAAGCTGAGAATTTCAGATAAATGCTATATCACATTATTTATAATGGTATTTTTCTCTCTAGTATGAATTTTCTAATATCTTCTAAGACTTGCAATATGGATATAGGACATGTCACAAGTCTTTGCATTTGTAAAGTTTCTTTCTAGTATGAATTTTCTGATGTGCTCTAAGATATTCGCATCTACTAAAAGATTTGTCACATTCCTTACAACTGTAAGGTCTCTCTCCACTATGAACTCTCTGATGTGTTCTAAGATGTGAGTCCTGGGTAAAGGATTTGTCACATACCTCACATCTGAAAGGCCTCTCCCCAGTATGGATTCTGTAATGCCTTTTAAGATGTGATAATTCAAGAAAGGACTTACCACATTCTTTGCATTTGTTACGTTTCTCTAGAGAATGAGTTTTCTGATGCCTACTCAGTGATGAATAGTGGGGAAAGGCTCTGTCACACTCATTGCATTTGTAAGGCTTCTCTACAGTACGGAGTCTGTAATGGCTTCTAAAGTGTGAAAGCTGATGAAAGACCTTGCCACATTCTTGACAACTATAATGTCTCCCATCTGTATGCATTTTCTGATGTTTCTTAAAACTGGAAGAGTGGGCAAAGGATATGTCACATTCCTTACATTGGTAAGGCTTCTCTCCTGTATGCATTTTCTCATGGCTTTTAAGTGCAGACAACTGAGGAAATGACTTTCCACATTCTTTGCATTTGTAAGGCCTCTCTCCAGTATGGAGTCTTTGATGTGTTTTAAGATTTGTGCACTGGGTAAAGGATCTGTCACAAATGTTGCACTTGTAGGGTCTCTTTCCAGTGTGTATTCTCTGGTGTACAGTGAGGCTTGAGGCAGTACTTAAGTATTTCCCACATTTCCCACACTGGTAAGGTTTCTCAGCAATGTAGACTGGTTGTTGCAACAGACTGTGTGCAGCGCTGAAATCGTCGTCGTCATATGCTTCCTGCCTGGGCTCTTTCTTTGCAGTGTAGAGTCTCTGATCTTGAGTCATGCTGGAACACAAATTTAAAAATTTCTCACAGTCTTTAGATTTGCAAGGTTCTTCTCCAGTGTGCATGCTTTCATGTCTCTCTGGGTTTGATGAGTCAATAGAGTCATCCTTGTGATTACTGCATCTGTAGTTACTGGCATTTTCTGTAGTTTGACTTGTTCTATAAAGTGCACATGTGGAGGGGTCATGAAGCACTTTGCCAAGCTCAGTACACTGACAAGACTCCTTTTCAGTCTTCACATGTTGATGGACAGGATTACAGTTGCAATAGTTCTCTGAAAATGAGTACAATTCAGATTAACTAGGCTTGTTCCAAGATTAAACATTTGATAAATGACTGTCTCCCTAAGTTCTCTCTTAAGATAAATCAACCAGCAACTACTTAGAATAAGCTCTCAGTAGTTGACCTTATTCTTACAGTATAATTATATGGATGTTCATAAAAAGGTGATAGCCTTCAAGGAAGTTGAAACAAGTAATTGTAGAATCAGTAATCCAGCCTTGGGATGGATTTAGATGGATGGATTATATTTAGAATACATCTATTTTTAAATAATCTTTTCTCAGATATTGATGGAGGAGGGTTTAATGCAATCCCAGGTTCACAGTGTTTACTTATTAATGTATAGCAATAAAGAATACTGTTCAGAAGACCCAATTCCTCTTAATATTAAAGGTTTACTTAAAAGCATCGAAGTTTTTTTTTCTTTTCCCCTAAAAAAAAAAAAAAAAAAAAAACCGAAAACAAGTTAGATTCTTCAAAAGTAACGGCTGGAAAGCCAGTATTGTGCCAGGCATCAGAAGCTCAAGATCAGTGGTTCTCACTCAAGCTGTGGGTTCCCGCTATGAAAATACATATTTCTGATGTTCTTAAGAACTGAGACACCGCTTAGTAACAAATTTACAGTCAGGAAGTAGCAACAAAAATAATTTTATGGGGTGCTTGAGAGATGGCTCAGTGGTTAAGAACACTGACTGACTGCTCTTCCAGAGGACCTGAGTTCAGTTCCCAGCACCCACATGACATCTCACAACTGTTTGTAACTACAGTTCCAGGTGATCTGGCACCCTCACACACATATACATGCACATAAAATAAAATAAATAAATCTTTAAAAAAATAATTTTATGGTTGGGGGTCACCACCACATAAGAAAGTACATTAAAGGTTGTAAAATTACCAAGGTTGAGAACCGCTCTAGACCATTTGAGGCAGGGCTGTCATTGGAAGCCATTTCTTATTTCTACCCACCATTGACATACATGAAAGGAAGGCAATTACAGAATAATCCCACTTCATGGACTCACATTAGGCTTAGAATCTGTAAAATTATTCCAATCTAGTATCAGCATAGTCAAATAAATATCAGATGTAATAAGGCACAACATCTTCTAACAGTTACAACAGGCAGGATGCATCCTGGGGCCAGGACACTATACTAACTTAAGTGACCAGGAATCCTTTCAAGTGGAATTGAATATCACAAAAGCACTTTCAGCTCTTGAGTTCTCTTTCCATTGGTGCTCTCACTTGCCCTGCCCTTTCACTAGCCCACCCTAGTTGTGGCTACTCTCTCCTCTCCACATTCCAGGACAATCTCATTTTCTCTGAACAGGTGGCCAGGCCTACTTTGCATATAATAATCCATGTGTTCTGTGAGGCAGCCCATGACCCATGCTTGTATTTCAAAAAGAATACAGATGTCTAACACAGTACTGGGCTCAGTAGATTAAGAAAACACTAAGTAGAGGAATCTAGGAATGATTTCCAAATGCTACTTCCTGTCAGAATCTTCAGCATATATAGGAAGAATTTTTAGTTTACACATCTTGAGTTTTTCTCACAATTAAAACAATGACAAGTGCAATGATGGACATGGAGCTTTAAGATATGGGTGCAAATATTATACGCTACTGAGTTTCCGAAGTTATCATGGAACCTAAGTGAGGAGTACATAACATCTCTAGAATAGAAAATGGAAAGAAAGAAATAAAAACCACGAAAAAGTTCCTTTCCACTACTAAAGTTTCCGTAGTCCCGTTGTTTCCAAGATTGCTTAACAAAGAGTTTACAACCTATGACGTAGATACATACAAAGCCTGAGTTGGGAATTCTACAAGCAAAATGTTCTCACCCACAAACACCAGGTTGTTATAATTCTCCAACATCACATCAATGTACAAAGACCGCTGAGCAGAGTCCAGGCATTCCCACTCCTCATGGGAGAAGTCCACAGTCACATCCCAGAATGTCAACATACCCTGAAATGAAAATTTACAGTTAGACCATGTGGTACCAGACAGAGTGCTTTCCTGGATGTAAGAAGACTTAAGGAAATTAGGGATGTAGATGAGTGAAGACCATTACCCAAAGCGATGACTTCTAACAGTCACATTGTATAGTGTATTTTCTAACTCCAAAAACAGGATGACATAATAGTCTCAAGCAATATACATAAAATAAGACACACATTTAAGTTCCGGACACACAATAAGTTCTGTTATTGGATGCTGTGTTTATGTTACACAGGATCACAGCAGACATGTCTCAGAAGGAAAATTCATGATGAGGAAATGTCCTTTAAATGTTGTACCTGTAGATCATGCTAAAATACTAACACTGAATCATCCTGTGTGTACTTGGGCCTTACATGACTCAGTTCTACCAAGTTCAGTTGGGATGTTTAGACTCTAGGTCCAAAGCCAACTCATTAAATAGCAAAGGAGTAGGTAAGGAAGGCAAAATTTATGATTGACTCAATAGTCAAAGAGTTTGGGATTTTTCCCACAGTAACAGGTAGTATGACATGGTGCACTGTGAATTTTAATGCTAGCATATAAGATCAAGGAGTCTATGGAATTAATTTTATGAGAATATTGGGCCACTACCAAGCAGACAGAAAAATCAGCATCAGCCACATTTGATATAATCCAAAGTTTTCTAAAAATATTCAGAAGCTGACTGAGACAAACAATAATTTCAGACTTTTTAAAGATTTTACTCAAAAAGAGTTATAAAAATATTGATGGGGGACTGAAGAAATGGCTCTCCAGTTAAAAGCGCTAACTGATCTTCCAGAGGACCCAGGTTTAATTCCCAACATCCACATGGCAGCTCATAGCTGTCTGTAAATCCAGTTCCAGGGGATCTGACATCCTCACACAGATATACATGCAGGCAAACATCAATGCACGTGAGATAAAAGTACGTTGTCAAGTGGTGGTGGTGCATGCCTTTAATCCCAGCACTGGGGAGGCAGTGGCAGGTAGATCTGTGAATTTGAGGCCAGCCTGGTCTACAGAGTGAATTCTAGGACAGCCAAAGCTGTCTCGAAACCTGTCTTGAAAAATAAAAGAGAAACAAGTAAATAGTTAACAAAATTAATGATAATCCAAAAATACATTGAACAATGTTTAAGTTACAGCTAAGCATGTACAAGTAAAGTGTAGTAACTGTGGATGCCTTCAGGTGACACAGATTCATGTTAATAAATGAATATATTAAATTCTGTGAGAATTATAGTCACTTCTCAGTGTTTTGCACATATAATACAGCACAGAAGAATGGCTCAAGAGAAAATTTGAGCTATTGTGTCTGAGTTTTGTAGTCATCAACATGGTCTTTTTAATACTTATGCTGTACCGTGTAACAGATTTTAGGTTAGTGTAGATGTAACGGTCTTATTAAATAAGAAACAGAGTCAAACGCAGAGCAGTAGCTAAGAGCTGAGACTTAAACCGCCTTCTTACCCCTCGCTGCAGCTGCCGTCCTTCTCCTGAGAAAGAGAGCTACTTCCTGTGTGTCTTTTTATTGACTTTCTGTTCTGCCTTCTCATTGGTTGTAAACCCAACCACATGACCTCCTCGTCACTGCCTGTCTACAGAGACCTCCAGGTCTCTATGGTTGGTATTGAGATTAAAGGCGTGTGTCTCCATGCTGGCTGTGTCCTTGAACACACAGAGATCTGCCTGTCATGTGATCGGGATTAAGGGCGTGTGCTACACTGCCAGACTGCTATGGCTTACTATTAGCTCTGACCCCCAGGCACTTTTATTTATTAACATACAAATAAAATCACATTTCAGCACAAATAAAATATCACCATAGGTTAGTAGTGTTTATGATTCTTCCTTTATTTCTCTAGAAATAGAAATTGATGACATATTCTCTCTGAGCTGTGGGGTGTTTACCCACCAACCCTACAGCTCCCCAGAGTTTTCTTGAGTGCAAGCAGCAGGAAATATTAGATAGAAGGATTAATATTGCAGAGATAAATAGATAGAAAATAAAGGATAGCCTCGAGAGGGCCTGGAACCCATTCCAATGGGCCCTGACTGTCTCTGCCCCAGGGTATTTATAGAGATGCCAAGGGGGTGGAGCAAAAGACCCCCCCCCCAGCACAGCCAAGTGCAGACCATCTCAGACACCTGCACTGAAGCCCATGGTCCTAATCATCCTCTCTATGCAGACCTGCTGGGTAAAGCCACGAGGAACCTGAAAACCTCCCACAGGTCCCCCCTTCTTAATATATAAAAAATGACTCATTAATAGCTTACAGCAATCTCCATAGCTGTTACACCTCCCAGTGTGGGAGTAGAGGATGATAAAGATGGCATTTCTCTTTTGGATTAGGTCCAAGGTGACTATAGCTGTCTTTAGCTGCGTCAAGCCCTTTCTAAACCAAAAACTTAATGCAATCGCAAACTTAAAGAATCCCTTAGCTTCATCATTACCTGTAACAGGTTAACATAAATATTGCTATACATAGTCACAATTCTCCCAATCTTACAACTCAAAGCAAACTCTTAACAGAACCATATATGGTGCTATATATAGTTAACAATTTTCTCAGTCTTACAATTCTAACTCTTAATCATTTGGATTTTCTTGCTAACAGAACATAGGAAAAACTTCGATGTATTCACATTAAACTTAAATATTTCCTTAACTCCACAAAACCAGGGTGCATTAATATCAATAGGTTAAACATAATTTCTGCAAACATACATTCAACCTTAATTCACTCATAACTCCTCCTTTTCTTTATAATTTTTTAAACAAAATCTCAAACCTAGTTAGAGGAACTCAAACTTACACAATTCCTATAAATCCATATTGAAATGCAGTATTCTCAATCTAACCATTAACACTTTGAAAACTTTTAGCAAAACATCCAAAAGCAGTTTCATAATAAAACTCTTTACACTTTAAAAGTAGTTTTAGTATATCCCATTTGCATTTCTTACTAACAAAACATGACATTAGTCCACTCAAACAACAAGAAAATATTTTTTAAATTAAGTAGACTAAGGAATATTATTTCTCCCTTTTCTTTATAAATTTTTTTTTAAAAATTTCAAGCCTAGTTAGAAAACCCAAACTTTTCCATTTAAACAGCCCCATTTGTAACACAAAACCAGTTCCATAAGTAATTCCATTTTTACATAAACAGTTCCACAAAACAATTGCATTTTTAACAGAGAACAATTCATGAATATATGCATATACATCTTGACTCTAGGTAGAAACAATAAATTTCTTCATTTAAACAGTTCCATTTTTAACCCAATTCCAGAAAACAGTTTCTGGGTCATTACTATAAATAAACTCAAAATTGTCCCATTGCAATGAAATCTATTGTTCAGTTCATTAAGTCTCAAAATTCAAATGATAAATTCTGGTACTAGCCTTCCAAATATGAAGAAATCCATAACAAAAATCTTTTTGTAGTTTTATCTCATTTTAGGTTCAAAAAGTTCAAAAAAGTAAATTCTGGTATCAGGCTTTCACTTCCAAATATGAAGAGATGTTTTACAACCAAAACTTTTAGCAGTTAACAATTTTAGTTCAAACAAGCATCTCTGCAACTTTTATTCTCAAGTCAGAGACCTTTTTAGGTACAGTAGTATTCTAAAAACCACACCGTTTTTGATGTTAGCTCAGGTTTTTCTGTGTTGCGTTGATGTTCCACAGATCTCAGCAGTGGATGCCTTGTGCTGGTTCTGGAGTCCACCATTCTTAGCTTGTTAGCGGCTTTTGGAGCTTTTGAAACCATTCATTCAGACTGCCTACTTTGCAGTCTACTAGGACACTTCCTTCTGTGTCTCAGGTTCTTTCAATCATATACATTAAGCATAGATTCACACTTAACATTTACACTTTTTTACAAACACACATATAACATATTTTGCCTTGCAAAGCATTTAAACTCACATTCAACATTTACACGTTTTTACAAACTCACATATAACATTAACATCTACTTATTTATACTCCTTAAGGAAACTATAGAACTACTTTAGCAAATATATTTCTTATTTACTTATTATTTTCAGCTTTTACAACTAGAATCTTTACTTATTTACTTCTTATATTTTTATTTAAATTTACATTTACAAATTCTTATTTAAACTTACATTTACAGCTAGCATCTTACAAGCTTATTACTACATGTCTTAAGACTACCTTAGATACTTCTTGCAAGCTTATGTTAGAGGAACTCTACAGAACTATTTTACAAACTTATATAGGGCTACCATTAGCATATATTTAACTTAGCAGACACCTGAAGATTTCTTAACACAGATCTAACAAGACAGAATTTCTACAAACTCACATACCTTATTTTCATCTTTTTCTACTACTTACTCTTAATTATCATCACTATCTCTATTAGAAAGATTCTCTTAGCTAGACAGGAAGTACATACATCATTTCTAAAGTTTAGAAGTTTATAGTCAGCTTTGCTATACAACACTGGGATTTAGTGAGTGTTGTCGTTATAGAGTTGTGTTACTTGTTGCTAGGGGACTGTAACATTCTCGGGACAAAGCCACACCCCAAAGTTGTCGAGTTCTCTCAGCCATTCTGGACCGGCAGAGATGCACTGTCAGCGGTAAACGGTTTTTAACTAGAGGCTGTCTCTTCACCCAAATTCATAATAGCTCCCCTAAGTGCTTCAATTCAGACAAATGTTTCTATTACAGCAGTACTCCTTGTTTGCTCTACCGAAAAACTTCACATGCTGAGGGTGAAATTATCATATTTAGCTTCTGTAAAGCTCTTTGCCAAATACTGCACAGCTATTAGGTGATATAAAGTATTTTTCTAAAGGAGCTAGTAAAGCCCAAAGCGGCACAACTCCAAACTCTTATTTCCTCACTGTTTGCATTAACCAATAACAAAACCTCAGAAACACTAATCGAGCCACTTTCATTCTGGTTCCTTTATAGGAACGTCATTGGAGCTGACTTTTCTTAGTTCTACGCTCCTTACCAGATGGTCTGGTAACCACAGAGCTTCATCTCCTCTTGTGAAAAAACACAAACATGTCCTCGACTCCATATTAACACAGGATCGGGACCCTTCCATAATCCTGAGCAGGGATCTTTCCATTTCACTTGAGCAAAAGTCTCTTGGATGCCACTGTGCCAAAATCTATCTGCAGCAGACTGTTCATAGACATCCATATTCAAAAAATTCAGAACAGAAAGAGCATGATTTATCTTTTGAAGTTGTATTTTAAGACTGCTATGAGCCCTTTCTACAATACCTTGTCTCTGAGGATTATAAGGAATACCTATTTTATGTACAATTTCCCATTCGGTACAAAATTGTTGAAATGCCTTACTACTATATCCAGAACCATTATCAGTTTTAATAATTTTTGGTATACCCATATACGAAAAACACTTCAAGCAGTGCAGAATTACATGTTTTGTAGCTTCCCCAGGTTGTGCACTAGCCATTAAAAATCCTGAATAAGTGTCAATGGTCACATGTACATATTTACCAAATTCTGCAATATGAGTAACTTCCATTTGCCATAGATGATTGGGAAGAAGACCTCGAGGGTTTACCCCTAAGTGAGGGACAGGAAAATATTTTGGACATACCCCACATCGTTTAACTATTTGACGAGCTGCTTCTTTGGTAAGATTGAATTGCTTTCTTAAGCTTTTGCTATTTTGATGATGAAGAGCATGTGACTGTTGAGCCATTTCCACTTGGGATAATGCTACTATCTTTGTTAGCTTATCAGCCATTGCATTACCCTCAGCTAAAGGACCAGGAAGACTGGAGTGAGCCCTAATATGGCCCACAAAGCATGGCAGCTTTCTTTTGTGAATAGTGTCTTGAATTTGTTGAAACATTTTGACTTGATTGTTGTTAGTTCCAATATTTTCACCAAAACTGTTACTATTCAAAGGAGTCAAGAACATAGATGTTCTTTCATGAAACATATCCTTCATTAGCTTACTCTGAGAAAAAGCATTTTCAGGATTTAGTGTTTTCACTTCATTAGCTTTAACTCCTGATGTTATTAGCAGCTGTAATGTTTAGCATTGATTTTTTTTTATAAGGGACTTACAGGTGAAGCAACTTTTTTTTTTTTAAGACAGATTTTTCTGAAGTTTGTTTCCCATCTATAAAGCAGTCATTTCTTCTTTGAATGCCTGTTTCCTTGTCTCCTTATTAGATTTGCAAAGGAATTACTCATTGCAGGCAGTTCGTTCAAGGCAAAGAACTTTTTTAAATTTCAACATAAGTTTCTTCATATCTAAGACAAATTTCAGTGTATAAACTGCTTTCTCTTGCTTTCTTAAGGATTTTAAAGTGGCTTGTTTGCTCTTAAAGGTAGCTTTTGTCATCCAACTATCGTAAAAATTTTGCACAGCTATTAGGGTAAATAAGGCATTTTACCAATGGAACCCCAAACCGAGAAGCACCTAGTTCCGCATCCTTTCAATTTTTCATTGGAACTGACATTTAAACTCTTAGACGATTTTCCTCCTTATTCTTTTAAAAGCTGTATTTTAAGTTTACCATGAACATATTT
>CABHPP010107037.1:1118-13360 GCA_902168425.1 Peromyscus attwateri
CTGCACTGTTAGACTCCCTTTACAGGAGAGGGTAGGAGCTCGCTTGGGAACTCCAGGCTTTCCCTGAGTAAGCAGACACCCCCTCAACTTAGAGACTGGCTCTCACCCGGCTTCCTCCTTTCTCCTCTCTTCTGTTCTTCCCTGGAGCCATGTCTGTACATAAGAAGGACTCAGTTGACTATCTGCTAGAAGGGCCTGTCTCTAAGAATAGGTATCCGTTCCGTTGCAGCAGATCAACAAGGGAGAGATTCGAGGACTAAGAATTTTAGGTCCCTTGAAGAGTCTACAGTACCTTGTTCCAACTCCTGATTTTGTATTAGAGCTTATTAAATGGTCTTTGAGAGGCAGGCAGCCTAGTCTTGAAATCTCCTGTCCCTCCTTCTTAAAGGTGACCCAGGACCCGCCCTGTACACATCTTGATTTCAGGACTCTCCTCAGTAGCATCCAAGGACATCAGGCAGGAGCTCGCTGGCATTAACCGATACAAAACCCCTGTTCAGCCCTGGGGCAGCGGTGGGGGCCGTCCCCAGCATCTGTCAGACCTTGCCTGGGTTGGTAAGGAAAACAGGCCACTACTCAGCCTGGCGGGCTGTTTATGTTGAGGACAGAGTGTTGCGCACTGGCTGCTCAGGGGCTGCAGCGGGGAAGCCGCTGACAGGCTCGGTGGTGGATAATGTGAGCATTCATTCACTCCAGCTGCTGTTCGTGTGGAGGTGAGGGAACAGGAGAAGTAGGCAGAGAAATGGAGGGCCACGAAGGCTACTTGTTGGAAGCGAGCTTCACAGCTGTCCAGGCCACCCTCCAGGTAAGGTCACTCTGGAAGAGTTGAGACACAGGGTCTGCTGGGCAATGTGAACTTTTGTTGCCCAGCTTGCCCAAGTCTATAAAAAGGCTAGTTAAACATTTCTAGCATTTCCAAATATTCCTCATGATATTCCCTCCCCAATGAGCGGCTCGCTAAGAAAGGGTGGAGAGACCCAATGCCCTCCAGTCGGTTTGGATGTGGTTCAGCTTCTTCTGCCTCTTCCAAAAGAGCTGGGTCAGTCACTTTTGTCAGCCACCCCCTCTACCATCTACTGATAAGAGGGCCAACTAGGAATCGCTGACCCATTCCCACCTTCACCACCATGAACGTGACCTCGGGGCACTTATGTAACTGTTCTGGTCTTCTGTTGCCTCATTTGGAATATGGGCATGATATCCACTGCCCCGCTTCCCAGGGTGGCTGTGAGAGGGAAATGAGCAAAGAGCCACCCATCTCTTCCTATGGCAGTCAGGACATCTCCAGGGCGGCTGTCGGCAAACGTTTATGCAAAGGGCCAAATAGTGAATACTGTAGACTTTGGGGGGCACATCAGGACTCTGTTAAATGTTCTTCTTTGTTTTGTTGTTTTATTGTATAGTCCTTGAAAACCCTGACAGTCATTACCAAGCTCATGGATGGCACACAAACCCATAGGCTGGACTTGACACACAGGCCACCGTCTTCCAAGTCTGGCTACCGGGGCCTGTGGTGAAGCACAGCAACCTGGGGAGAGCTCAGAGTGGAGCTGCTCGCCTGGTGGTGGCCAGGAAGCAGAGAACACCAGGAAAGTATCAAGAACAAGGTGTAACTTCTTAGGGCACTTCCCTCAGTGATGCACTCCCTCCAACTAGACCCTACGTCCCATCAAACACCATCAAATTATGAATCCATCGATGGATAAGTCCTCTGAGGAGGTCAGAGACCTCATGATCCAGTCACCTCCCAGTGACTAGATCCTCCAACTGGGAACCAAGCCCTCAACTCCTGAGCCTTAGGGGACACACTTCCTATCCAAACCATGACAGCCATTTTGTTCCAGGAAACCAGACTAAGTTGCTGGTTTTAAGCACTTCACCGCATAGATCAGAGCATCTCTAAATCAAGTCTGGAAGCTAGGCCTTTGGCCTCATTTGGCTAGTTCTCATTCCTAAGAGGCTCACTGAGTCCTCGTACAGATGAAGCTCCCAATAGGCTCTTCTAGACTGCTTCTGGTGCTGTGGTACACACCATGACCAAGTCAGCTTGGGGAGGAGAGGGTTTGTTTCAGCTTATACTCCAGATCACAGTCCATCATTGTGGAAGTCAAGGCAGGTGCTGACATAGAATTCTGGAAGAATACTGCTTCCTGACTTGCTCCCTGGATCACGGTCAGCTACCTTTCTTAAATAGGCAGGCTTACCTGCATATGTATGGTGCCACACAGTGGGACCTTCCTCCACCAATTAGCAATCAAGAAAGTGCACCCACAGACTTGTCTTCAAGACAACTTGATGAGACACCCAGCTTTATGGACTGAGCAGAGGTTTCCAGCATCTCCAGTTTGTAGATGGCCTTTGTAGGACAACTAAGCCCATGTCCTCTAAGGCAGCCCAAAAATGTCTCTTTGTAATATAAATTAACTCCATAAGTTCTGTTCCACCATAAAGCTCGGGCTAACACACACCGAAGCCAGTATTCATGGTTGAGTAGGTTATGGTTCCCTGTGTCTTCTATGACAAGTCAGGTCCCTGCTTCACTATGTATGTCTCTCTTTCTTCCTAACCTCATTCCTTGTTTTAAGATATCAAAAGAGCCATAGAACAAATCTCTGGGTGAGTATGGAAAATAACAAGGAATGCTTATTTCATTTTCTTTCAAAGTATTTCCAAAGAGAATGAGTGGATCAGTAACTCTTGTTTGTACTGGAATAATGAAAGCAGCCTGACGTCCCACACACATATACACACAGACACACAGACACACACACACAGACACACACACACAGACACACAGACACACACACACACATACACACACACACACACACACACACACACAAGGCAGTGTCACCTGGATACCTCTTGCCTTGGTTGACAAGCACTGAAATACGGGGCAGTAATGCAGCTAAGGCAGAACAAGGTTCTGAAGTGGCAAGTGAGCTCCTGTCTTCTTTTGACAGAGAGGATTATGGGAGTTAGAAAGGATGTGCACCTTTCAACAAGAGGGCTGGGCCTAGCATGCAGGGTCCTGTTCATTTTCTATTACAGCCTCCTCTTGCCCAAAGTGTCAGCTGTCCCGAAGGTCACATGATTCTTCTAGAGCCTCGCTTGTCTCTTCATTTCATCCTCTGTGACAGTCATTCCCAGCCCAGATGACCAGTGCTCTCTCTTCTATTCCAGTATGTTTTCTCTCTGGGTCATGGTGCTGTTTGCTTTACTTCAGCTTAGCACATAAGGATAAGGCCCAGAGCTTGGGGCCACTGTTTCAGCATCGTGCAGAGCACAGGAGAGGAAAGCGCTGGTGTTCGGCACAGGCCACACCTCCAACGTGAGGAAGGATCTTGTAAATGCCTGACCCTGCTCGCAAGAGAGAAGTCTAGATGGTTTAAGGTGTCTGGCGTCCCTCCCAGGGAAAACAACCAGAAGTACCCATCGCAAAGGGGAGAATCATCTGAAGTTTTCCCTCAGGAGAAGGAGTACCTTACAGTGGATAGCTGTTCCAGCTTTGACCTGGAAGTACTACCCCTAGTGAGACTTCTGGTAACTGCCATGCCTACCTATGACCTGCCCCTGGGGCAGGGCCCAGATGGGAGCCCTTAAGACCCGAGATCTGGACGTGCTGGCTTCTTGGTTCCTTATGATCCTGGATGCTGGATGGTAGACCGAGCCAGAGTTCTCCAGAGAATCCCGCTGGACTGCACCTCACCTCTCCCAGATCCTATAACCAACCCCTTTACTGGCTGTAAGTTAACCCAAAATAAACCTCCTTTTTAACTATGTGGAGTTGCCTTGTTCAGTTCCCCACAACAGTACCTCAGACATGAAAACCCAGCAATGGCAGTGCCTGGCAACCGTTACGCACCAGACGGGTTAATGAGCCTCCAAGAGAAGTGTGTTCTCTGGGAATACTGCACAAACATCAATTTCTTAATAAAAGTACAAGGAGAGAAAATGGATGGCAGTGCCTCCTTCCATGGAACTACGGAGATACAGGTTAACAGTCCCTTAGGAAAGAGCAGGGTTTGACATATCCCTGACTCACACTGAGTTCGGAATGAAAGCTGAATGCAGGGACACAGTAGAGAAGGTCCTCTGCGATCTGGCCTCAGCTTTCCTTTCCAGTCCTTGTCTGTGTCACTGTATTGCATGTCCCACCTGTCCTAGTGACCTGCTGGTACCTTCCCAATACACTGCCTCCTCTTCCTTCCTCTTTTTCCTTCTTTCTCCTCCTCTCTCACCTCTGTGTCTTTGCACTCCCTGCACTAGAAGGTCCTTTCTCCTTTCCATGACATCGTCAACTCCTATTCTTTCAACGTGCAGTACAAACTGGCCCCAGTGAGGCCTCTCCTGACTCTCACAGGCAGTTATTTCTCTCTTCTATGGGCACAAGCGTCTGTAATGAAACATAGGAACCCTTTGGGAGCTATTTTATGTGTTTCTCTCTTCCCCTAGACTGAGCTGCTGATCAACTGAGGTTGGGCCTCCTTGCTGTTAGCTCCTGAGCCTAACCCAAGGCCAGAACACAGTAGCCTCTAGGAAATTTTGAATGAATGAATGGATGAACGAATGTGGTAGTTTGAATGTCATTGGCCCCCATAACCTCATAGGAAGTGGTGTGGCTTTGTTGGTGTGGGTATGACTTTGTTGGAGGAAATGTCTCACTGTGAGAGTGGGCTTTGAGGTTTCCTATGCTCAGGATACCACCCAGTGTCTCAGTCAACTTCCTGTTGCCTGTAAGAAGTAGGACTCTCAGCTACCATCTGCCTGCACACTGCCATGCTCCCTCCATGAGGATAACTCTCTGACACTGTAAAAGAGCCACCCCAATTAAACGTCTTTTCTTTATAAGAGTTGCCGTGGTCATGGTGTCTCTTCACAGCAATAAAAACCCTAACTAAGACAATGAGTAACTTGGAACCAGATCTCAGAAGGGGTTGAGAGCCCAGCCAAATGATTGGGTACTACACTCCATGATATCCACTGTGGAGTCTTTAAAATGATCTAGTGGTGGTCAGGGAGAAAATATAACTCCTCTTCACATTTATTTGTCACATTATCCATGAAAGTAAGCTTTCCCTATATTTTCTACAAACTGATAGAGGCACATGCTCTTAGTCTATAAACAACGGATGTGTATTAAAAATGGCAGACCACTGTTATAAAGAAAGGAGATGGATTCAAAGAGTTCAAACAGCAAAAACATGAGCACATAAGGGGGTGAGAGATTCAGTCTTGTAGGCAAGGAGATAAGACGTCAATCCTGAATGGAGAACTAAAGGTCATGCATAAGGGATAAGAGACTAGACAAGTACGGGCAATAGGAATGAGGGGAAATGAAGACCTACTAAGGAACTGCTGGTGTGGGGCAATAGGAATGAGGGGAAATGAACACCTACTAAGGAACTGCTGGTATGAGCAATAGGTATGAGGGGGAAATGAAATCTACCGAGGAATTTCTGTTATTGTCTCCATTATTATTACGCTAATGGCCAGCAGTTAGGAACACAACAGAGACTCTCAAATGCTGTTATTAACTAGGAAAGAGGCTGAACCCAGAGGTAAAGTAGACCACTTTACCCCAGGCTTACATCCTATAGAGTCCTCTTAGAAGTGCCTCCTTGCCTGTTTGAAGGGCAACAAATCAGGACTCTCCATCAGGCCTGTCCAAGCCCAGCATGCAGCTTCTTGGAAAAGTCTATTTATAGCCTCCCGTTATTGCAGGCACACTGTGCAATTGCCTGTAGGTGGCCTGCCAGCCGCTGGGAGCCACTGCTGGGTGAGTGACCATCTCTGGCTGCTGCCTGTTAGTTTAGGAAGCAACAAAGCAGGTGGATTTGTTTGCCAGTTGAGCAACCCGCCGATGTCCTGCCTAGCCTGACTCTCCCTTTAATCATTAATCACCTTTTAAAACCTGTGTTTTATGCTCAAGGCCGGGGGAGGGAGGGGGGGACCTAGAGAAGGAGGGGAGGAGGAACCAGAGAGGGGAAGAGAACCTCTAACAATAATTCATCAGCTTCACAGCGTCCGCTCAGTGTCGCTGGGCTCTGGGAGCTGGGAGATTTCCATCCTCATAGACTGACCCTTGGTGAAGGAAACGCATCAGACATGTAAACAGAAAAGGAGTGGGGGCATGTCCACTGATGTCACTGGGCCTTCTTCTGGGCCCCTTTGCTCTCCAAAGAAAAGCTTTAATGGAGGAGACAGAACAAAAAGATAGAAATCTGAAAGACACCAGGGTCTTCATTCCCAGGGCAGTGGGATCTTAAACTTTAGTGAATGAAACAGACTCAGGGGAACTAAAGGCTTTGGGGTTGCTCAGTTGGTAGATGTCAAGGCTGAGATTTCTGCCTCAAGATCTTGGGGTAGAGCCCCAGTTCTTCTTTGTCCTGCTCTCTGAGAGATCCCAAGGCTAAGTGGTCATGATCACAAGGGGGCGCTGCTCTTCCAAAGTAGGTGGAACGGAGCCCAGGGACAGAGGGCGGGAAGCAGGATGCTACAGAGGACTGGGGGGGCAAGAAGTGGGAAAGAGACAAAACTCCAGCTGCAAAATAGAGAAGGTGAACAGCCATTAATTACCAGAGGCACTGGAGTCATGCCGCTGGCTGGGGGATGTGGTTTAGCCTGGTTCCTGGTCCTTAGCATGAAAACTGTGACTTACCTAAACAAGCACACGGCTGTCTGAAGGCAGACTCACTAGATGCAGCATTGGAGAGTCACCACCTTTAGGAGCCATGCCTCCCCTCTCTTACAGACCTCCTGGCTGTGGTCCATTGCTGATCTCCAAATTCCAGAGTAACTAAACCCCCAGGGTGTGGGAAGGGAAGACATCTTGGCCCTCGCTGTCTTCCAAAGCATCCCTGGTTCTGCACAGCTCTGTCACCATTACCAAAGGCTAGCCACATCCAGCTGGCTGCCAGCTCCAGTGAAGAGGCGCTCTGATGGCCACCAGCAACCTCCCCCTTGTCATCTTCAGACCTTGTTCCATCCTCATTGCATCAAAACAACCGTCTCTCTTAAACTGGACTTAAGACACGCCTCTACCCTCAGGACAGGTGCACTCCAACCCATTTGGTTCATTTTTAGCACCCGGTGAGATGCGCCTGCTAAGTCCGGCACCGTTTCTAAGGCTCCCTTTCCAGAACGCCTCTCACCTGCGTTCCTCCTCCCTCACTTTTAAACACCTGCCTGTGAGTTCCTTCCTTGTGAATTAATTCCTCCTTTCCTTTCTTCCATTGAAGTCCTTATCTCACTTTTTTCTTCTCCCATTGAAAGTCTTGACCCCGTGTGAGTGATGTTGGTTCAGGAGAGTTCCATCCATCTCACTCCACGTTCTAGGGGTGGCGGTCTCACTTAAGTCTCCTGAACCTAGTGGTTAGGAACCCCACTAACCGGAGTCCGACTCTACCAGCTCTGCCACCATGGTCAGGATCCTTCACTGCTCCAAGTGTCCGATTCCTCACCCATAAAGTGGGAAAAGAACCTTCCTCACTACGCTGGGTGAACAAGCTAAGACTTGCCCAGCACATCAAGCATAACCCTCAGCGAATGTTTGCTCTTCTCGTTATGAATATTTATATCCTCACTTTCACTCTAATCCCTATGGGTTAAGTCCAGTGGATGCTAATAATGTTTATTGAATTAGCAATTAAGATATGTAACTGCATCTATACATTAGGACGTTTTAAGAAGGTTCATGGGCGACTCAATACAGCCATTCACACATAAATATTTTATGCTGTTTCCTGTCTGTGAGGATTCCCGTGGAGTGGAGTTAATCTAAATAAGCTCAGGAGGCCTCCTCACATCCCCTCTCCCTTTGTGCCCATTACTTTAAGCTGCTTTCCTCATTTCTGTCGCCATCTTTACGTTTGCTGTCTGAAGAGCCAAACTGGAAAGTGACGGCTATTTCAAAGGACCTTAAGCCATGTCCATCTGTCCTCTAGAAGAAATAGCTGCAGGATCCCACCCAGCCCTTTGCTGTTTGAGCTTGGCTACCTTCCTGTCCATCTCTGCCTTGTGAATTGGGGGGGGGGGACTAAATAAACTGTTGTCCACTTTAGTCACGATGTTCTATGATCCATCATCTTTGTGTGGGGCTGAATTTCCAACTTTTACTGATATAAATCAATTACTGCACACGGTTCTGGGTTGTAATGATTTGACTTACGGTTCTTCTATTTTGCTGTAATACAAAAGCAATGCACATTCGGGAGACACTGTCCCTCAAAATTTGAATGGCTCTCCCAGGAAGTCGGGTGGGGCAGGAAGCCTGAGCACCCGTCAGCCATGTCAACCCGAAGGGAGCAAAGGAGACTACAGTGAGCTGGTTGCTAGGCGAGGTTGCGTTTATAAGTTAACTGCATGCAGTGAATTGTCAACTTACCATATTTTCAGGTGACATTAATAGGTTTATTGAGACCAAACCCTGTTGTTAAGTCACTGCTGTCCTAATCCCCCGATGAGGAAAGTCTGAGAAGGAAAATCCATACCACAGTTCCTGTGGGGCCCCGCTGCATGCTTGTCTTTACTGCTTACCCAGAACTCCTAGAGACTGGTTGCAAGACTGGGACACTGGAAACTGGGCTGCCCTGGCTTTAACTTCAAGAATTTCTGAGAGAAGATTAACAAGGGTGGACTGAGCTCTGAACTTAAAAATAAAAATAAAAAGCTTAGAGATTTTCACTAAACAATAAAAACTCAAATATGAAGGGGAGATGTTTCATTGGCGTAGGTGGTAAATGAGTCATAAATCACCTGCTATTGTTGCTCCTTCTCAGAGAAAGTAGCTGTGAGCTTCTACCTATCCCGAGAGACTGCAGTTGGGGCAGTCTCCAGCCTGCTCCTCCGCACTGCCATGAGCCAAGAAGAGCATCTCGTAGTTCTGCCCCGTCCGCATTGACCTCCCATCCCTCTCACATCCAGGGTGGCTTACTTGGAACCCATTATCTCTTTTGGACCACCGTTTCTCATCTTTTAGTTCATGCTAGTTCAGAAAAGCATTTTTTTTTTAATTCACATCTGCTCCGTTTCCCTAAGAGACTGTACAAAGCACCCACCCACTGGTCCCAGACCTGTCTCAGTCCACTCAAGGCGGACTGTGCCAGCTCTGACTCGGCCCCTCCCACCGCTCTTGATTGATAGATGGTGATGGCTGTGGCTGCGCTTTCCTGTCTCAAGGTGGAAACCAGAAACCCGGTAGTAAAAGTATGGTCCACTCAGTTGGCTGGTTCATCGTCTTCCTCCCCAGGCACTGTCAAAGGCAGGAGGCAGAAAGCGGAGCAGGCCCAGGGGACAAGTGGTGAACTCTGACTTAGGATTCTGTTCCCTGTTGCCCCTCCTCGCCGGTAGAAAAGGAAAGGGCAGCCAGCAACAGACTATACAGAGTGTGCGTTGAGAGCAAGACCGGAGGAAGCATGGGACTTCTGTTTGGATCTGGAACGGCTTCCAGAGGACCGTGCATTTCAAGACTTGGTTTCCAGCTTGGTGCTTGGAGGTGTGATGGACACTGAAGCTGTCACTGGAAGCATGTCCTGGAAGGGGAGGTTGGGATCCCAACCTTGCTGTCTTTTATTTCCCTAGCTGGCCATTTGATGAGCAGTTTTCTCTGTCCTGTGCTCCCTGGCATTGGTATATGGCATCCCACCAAAGGCCTAAAAGCAACGGATCTAACTGATCACGGGCTAAATCTAAAACCAAAATCAAAGTAAACCATTTCTCTTTACAAAACAGTCATCTCAAGTGCCTGTGATGGTAACAGAGAGATAAATGATACACATGGCCTATTAAGGAAATAACATGTTTTATTCAATGTCCAAGTGCAGACTCTGACTGGTCAGTGCTGGAGGAGCTATCATGAAGAAATGCTAAGCAATTTGGACTTTATCCTGTTGGCAAGGTCTATCATCATCAGATAATTAAAACAAATGACTAAAAATGTTAATATGAGTTTAAAGTCTTCCGATCTAAAACAACCTGTTCAAGTCACCGCGCTAAGGGGCTGAGAATGATTGTAGATTAAACTTGAAGAGACAAGTGAAGGACGCACCCCCAAATCAAGTGGTAGGTATAAGCTTGACCCGTGGAAGCTGATGTGGTAAGTGGGGATCATCATCCAAAACCTCCAGGGCACTGGACCACTCTTGCACGAATCCTAAATGGTCTTATAATAAAAACCCGGAGCCAGATATTGGGGTGAATGCTGAAAGATCAGAGAGACAAAGGAACAAGCCACAGCCACGTCTCACCTCGACAACTCCACGAATCCTCAGACTGAACGCCTCTGAGTCCTCAGCGGAAAAGGCTTCTAGTTCCTGTCTCCTCACGCCTTATGTGCCTTTCTCCGCCCAACCATTTCACTTCCTATCTCAACCTTCCTAGTGCTGGGAGTAATGGCGTGTGTGCTTCCCAAATACTGGGGTTAAAGGTGTGTGCCACCACCGCCTGGCTCTGTTCCTCCTCTAGACTGGATCAATCTTATGTGGCCCAGTGTGGCCTTGAACTCACAGAGATCCAGACGGAGTGCTAGGATTAAAGGTGTGTGTGCCACCACTACCTGACCTCTATGTCTAACTCTGTGGCTGGCTCTGTCCTCTTGATTTCCAGATAAACTTTATTCCTTAGGTTACAAATATCCCCCACAGACCACACTATCAGAAAGTCTCCACTTGTCCAATCTGGCTTGCTGCGCTCCTGGAATGCTGGGTGTTGCCCACGTCATCCTCGTGATGGGAGGCGGTGAGGAACAGGACTCCTGCAACACTGCTTTCAGACACGGAAGTGCTTTGGCAGGCAGACTGCAGCTTCGTGTGGACATGTGCAGAGAGGGTCTAGCCAGGAGAAAGGTCCACTTAGAGCCCTTCTCCACAGCGCTCTGCAACTTAACATGCAGGCAGACACAAGGGGAAATCAGAGAGAACAGGCATTAGCAATCGATCAGGGAAATCGGATGCCAGTTTACTGCTGCTGCTGCTGCTGAGCGCACTGACTGAAGGTGTTGAAAGCATGGTCTATGGTGTTCTGGCTTCTTTCTCTGCACGGCTGCTGGGGAAGACAGGGACGAACTGGTTTCTCTAACTGCCTGGTTTCCCAGAGCCTTTAACACACTGCTATCCTGTGGATTCAAAGGAGTCACTTGTATATGGCATTTCTCAAGCGGATTTGACTACCAAATCCCTGGCTCTTTCCTGGCACGCTGTCTGAAGGTCTTCCAAGGCCCTCCGGAACTGCTAGAGTCTGTTCTGTCCTAATGTCAAGGGGGGAATGCCAGCTTCCAGAGGAAGTCGGAGGTTATCCGTAAACCAAGAAGAAGGTGCATGGAGGACTCTGACCACACAGTCTCTTCAGGGCTCCAGTATCTCTTCTCCCCTGAGAAGTCTTGCTGTACAGCCTTCATGCAGGGGCCTGCTCCCACAGTTCCTAGCCGGGACCTGCCCTCATTCTCAGCGGTCTCTGTTAGCAGCTAGACTGGCCCC
The DNA here is from genome assembly GCA_902168425.1 of Peromyscus attwateri. Lineage (NCBI taxonomy): Eukaryota > Metazoa > Chordata > Mammalia > Rodentia > Cricetidae > Peromyscus > Peromyscus attwateri. The sequence goes on from CABHPP010107037.1 coordinate 12,593, forward strand.
TTCGCCTCTTTACTTACTTACTTTTTGATTCATTCCTTTTCAACTTTTGGAGACAGTGCCTTACTCTCTAATCCAGGCTGTCCTCAAACTCTCAATTCTCCTGCCTCAGTAAACCCTAATTACAGATGTGTACCACCACGTCTGGCTCCTTAGTTGTTTTGGTTTGCTTTTTCTACATGTATACGTGTGTATGAGTGTCTACATTTACGGCCAGTGGAGGTCAGCAGTTGAAGCTGGGTGCGGTGCTCAACTGCCCTCCACTTCATCTTCCGAGGCACCGTCTCTGGCTGAGTGCAGAGCTCATCGATTCAACTTAGTCTAGCTAGCCAGCTTGCCGAGAGATTGCCTGCCTCCATTTTCAGAGCCCTGGGATCACCATACCCATCCTGTTCTAACTGGCTCTGAGGATGTGAACTGTGGCCCTCACACTTGCGCAGTATGTGCTTTATCTCCTGAGCCGTCTCCCTGGCCTCCCCTGAACACTTCTAACCCTAGCCTCGAGCTTGGTATACGAACTTAGCAAGAGGGGGCCAAAGCTATGTCTTCTATACTCTCTTGCTGACATAATTTTGCCCTACAAAATAGTTTTCTCTCCTCGTGTTTCTAAGTTTTCTGTTTGATTCATTTTGCAGGGAGGGGTCCTTTTGGTGTTCTTTTCGCTCCATGGTCTACCTCTGCTGGCAGTAATTCTTTTCAATAGCTTCTGGGGGCTTTTTTTGTTTGTTTGTTTGTTTTTTTTTGTTTTTTTTTTTTTTTTTTTTTTTTTTT